>OMKX01078443.1:0-12134 GCA_900302425.1 Brosme brosme
CGTTCCACGTGAACACACCAGCGGACGCACACACACACACACACACACACACACACACATTTAAACATTTGGTCCATGTGTATGCACTTTCAATATTTCAATACTCTGATGCTTTTGAGATTCCATATGAGAGCATCATCTCACCCACGCTTTCCTCTATATAGTAAGGAATCGTTTTCGGCCAACGGTACTGGTCTCCGATGATGGAGTTTCTTCCGCCAGACTTATTGGAATGAAGAATGAGACACGTTAACATTTACGAAGCCATGATACCTTTGAGAACCTATCTTTAATGTTGGTTTGTTGCTAGTTCCTTACTTTAACTTTGTGTGAACTGGCTTTACACTTCAACAGTGTTTTTACTAAAAAAACTGGCACAGGTTGTTTCTGACTTTGCCATCAAGAAATTACTGCATTAGATGTTAGCCTTTTGATTTTGTGCTTATGTTTGATTGCGTTTTAATATTTAGTGTGACATCTCATGAGCACACATTTACATGAATCTGAATCACAACTTAACTATAAACACAATCAAGAAGGCTCTTCATATTATGACAAGTGAAATAGTGATTGCAGTTTAGAGGATGAAACTCGATCAACTTGATCAAGTCAAGGTATCTCAGGAAACACTAACTCACCTCGTCATTTTCAATATCACCCTCCAACAAGTCAAGTCCTGCCATAACAAAGTGTTATTTTTAACATCCACATAAGGAGGTATGTTCAGAATAATGATATAAATACATAGTCAGAGCTTAGAAACCAAGGGAAATATACAAACCCTTATTGACGTCCAAGATATCCCAGTCCTGGCCCTCATCAACATCAATTTCTATGGAATAGAATAGATGTATGTACAATAATATGCACAGGTAGAAATTTGAGAGACTTTTAGAAACACGTATTCGCTCATACAAATAATTAATTGAGTTAAAGTAATTATAGTAATTATTTACTTTCAGTGAAACTCTTTTATCCCAAAAAATACAAAGTAATGGCAAAAGTGAATCACTTACCTGTTTCTCCAGACAGTTCGGCCACCGTCTATAGAAAATTTTAATTAGAATGCATTTATTCCAGTACCACTCTTCACACTAGTCTTGCACGATTTCGGCTGGCCTAGCTTGTGAGGCTACTCTTACTCTATTGTATTGTAACTCCCTTTTCATTTATGCACTAGGGATATGGTTGTGCTCACTGGCTCACTTTTGCAGAGTAGAATATAGAACAGTTTACTTTTGGTATACCATTGACTGATAAATAAAATAGTGTGTTTGATATGTGGTTTGGCAAGAGTGCCTTGACCTACAGATGCACAATTATATTAACATATAGTTGTGGCATTCGTCGGTTCATTGTTTTATCATACTTGAGAATAATACAATTTAAAATTACACTCTCATTGTGTATATTATCCTACCCAACATGATAACACAGTCATTTACTTGTGTATCAACTACACACCTAACACCACATTTGATTTTTTAATTAATAAGAAAATCAATGTCACAAAAATGCATTCATATACTCACTCGGTACCAGGTCAGTGCAACGACCAGGATAAGCCTTCTGGAAAGCATGCTCTAATCTAACTAGCCAGAGCGAGAGAGCAAAGACTATCACTCAATCCTCTCTGGCGATGCTCTGCAACAACTGAAGCTTGTTGCAGTCTCTTGTGTTCTCTAAAATGTGTTCTTTGAACTGATATTTTTATGGCCTAGTCGGATAAAGGTTTACGGAGCAAGGTTATTCATTGTTACTTTATTGGTGTTGCTTATGTTATGATATGCTTAATAACCTATTTATCCCAGTTTTCCATAGTGTCAGATACAGAGATATCCTTGAATAGGACACTTGGCAAAGCCAAACTATGAATCAAAGCGGTACCTTTCATTTGTTTTTGTTCTTTTTTATCAAATGGCCAGGTAAGAAAAGATGTAATAGATATATTTGGACAACATTAAAAAGTTCCACCCCTGCAATGTCTCTGCAAAATACGATACAAGATATTACAATGTAGTGAAACTCCATGAAAGGCCAACAGACTATTAGGATATTGGCAAAAGATAATGTTTGATCCACCCCAGTGATTAAAGGAGTCCAAAAAAAGTATTCCACTTTATTGATGTTCCTAATACCCATGAAAAATAATACTATTCCGGTACAAATAACGGGCGCTCCAACATGTTTAAACCTAAGTATACCTATATGGTATGGAGCTATGACTGAAAGGTTACATTTAGAAAAACAGGACCAAACAAGAAAGAAAAGTTACAGAAAGATGTGCCAGGTTTTATCACTGAAATAAAAATACAAAGTTGAATTGTTGAACGTTTATTTGAACGGTTATTGTAACATATGTTGTGTACAAGCACAAAAAAAATCTTCAACATCCCATCCAGTAAGTTTCAGCACTGTGGCATCACACCGGCATCACGTGACTCTTTTCCGGTCGCACTCAGGAAGCAGCACACATCAGCAGGCTCCGGGAGGATCCAACATGGCTGCTGTCTACTGACAGAAGGGGAGTTGTTTTCAACTCACAAGCGGACAGACCAGTAGATCAACCCAAATTAAGAAAATTATATATATTCTTTAGGTGTTACGAACCTGGTCTGCAATGGCCCAGTGTGTTCAGTCCGTGCAGGAGTTCATCCAGGACTCATTTGTCCCGATGGTAGCCGTTCTATGCAGCGAAGATGCGGAGAAAGTGACTCGCAAAAACAACCTGAATTTCGCCGAACTGCTCAGGCCCTTCTGCCGACTGACATCTGAGGGTGAGTGATGCCTGACCACCTATCTCCGTATATATGCATCCGAAGAGGTGTCACACACCCGAACCTTGAGTTAATCCCGTTATTGAGTCTGGGTTGTGGCTATCTTAACCTAGCTAGTTCCTCAACGTTGAGTTAGCTTGCAGCCAACATGCTAGGCTAGTCACTACTATAATGTGAAGCTATTGCTGTCAGTCACAGGAAAACAGGGAGGAGAGACTGAACCAGGTGGATGCAGGGCCATTGTTTAGCCTTCCTATCTATCAACTGTAATGCGAGACGAACGGTTGACACCTAAGCCGCGAGCCTCCATCACACGACGGCTGTCTTCTTGAACATTAGCCAGCTCCTCCGCTAACACCCTGCTCAAGTAAGGATGGCTAACAAGATGGCTAGTCAGCTAGTGGACAGATCTGTCAGGCCCCGTCCTTCCACATAGGGTTTGTGACGAAGACTATCCCTAGCTAGTTCAGCTCAGTGTACTGGAGATGTTGTCAATGAGTGTTTGCTAGATCGTTCACTCTGCTGCTAGGTGTGTCATTTTCCGAAATTGTCTCAGTTCACTTCTTAATAAAGACAGAAATATCTTGGAAAATGCTGTTCCTTACTTTTTTGCTGAAGGCTATTCAAATGCACAGCAACATGAAGTACGCTCTAGGTGAAATTGATATGCATATTCACACTAGATCGTTGCACAAAGTTGCACAGATCGTTGCACAGATCGTTGCACATTATTCTGGTTTACCTATTAGTCACAATGGTGAGTCGAGCGTTGGAGAAACATGGGGCTAATTTCATAATAACATGAAATGTCATCAGGTAAGATATGCATTAGGTAAGGTATATTATGTCGTTAGGTATGGTATTTTATAAGCAAAAGAAGAGCTTTGTAATTCTTTACTGTCTCAGATGGTAACAACTGCAGCAAACAAGTCCTACTGATCTTAGAAAATGTATTTTTCTCCTCATCTTGGGATAAGATGGCTTTTGTGCCACAAACATACATGTTCGAGATTAACTGCTCAATGTCTCTGCCAATATGCTCATTATCTTAACTAAATGATCACAAACCCACAAGTGTCTACATTGGAAGGGACATTTGAATGGCTAATAGAAACTTGAGCCTACCCTGGACAAAAAGAACTAGAGTCACCACAGACCACTAATCGGGATTAAGACTGAAGGACTGCAACCTAAAGTAAACACATGTGTTCAATATAATCCATAGTATGTTCCTGTCTATTTTATGACTAGTACACGATAACGATGTAGTAATAATTTGATGAAGAGATCTTTTGGATAGTTTTTCACATGTATCACTCAATCATTTAAAGAGGAACACAAATGAATGCCTCATTTAAATTGAGGATTGAAAAAAGCTCCACATGATAATCATGATCATGCATTTACCTTGCTTATTCTTGATACATTTGATACTTGATACATAAACTATAACGGCGTCTAATTCGTATTAGCACAGGGAAATCCTGGCAATTGTTTATGAACAATGCAGAGCCTTACTTGTGAGCCCGTGCTCATACAATGCAGCACGTTATCTAAGTCACACCTCTTTGAGTTAACAAAACTACATTCGTAATTCGTTTTTAGTGATTCCACACAACAAAGCTGTTCGGAAAAAAGTAAATCAACCTTTGTTGCCCTTTCTTCAAACCAGTCTGTTCAATTATATAAACTTTTTTTGGTTTGTTAATTGTTCAAATACCGCTTGTTATTTCCCCCTACAGGCCACATACGTGACCCCAATAATCAGGTGCAGCCAGTGAAGAACTTGCGCATCAGCGTCAACAACGTGTGCACGCGCCCCGCACCAGCCACAGGTTCCCTTAGCCCTGCCCAGCGCCGGCTTCTTGGCGAAGTGGTGTCGTCCATCCAGCCACCAGAAGGGGGCACTGCAAACATCATCACAGCAGGAGACCATGACCTCAGCTTTAACGGTGAGTAAAGGGTGGACAACGGTGGTGACCTGTATGCATATTTGCAAGCATAGGTCAAAACACGTTGTCAACAAATCACTGGCTGTATTGCACAGTTGTATGAGGTGTTCATCAAAGTGCTGTTTAGCACGGGGGATTTAACTAAATAATTGAAAGTTAGTGTTCAGACTTTTTAGTTGTAGAAAGGTGTGGGCAATTTGTAATGTGCATACCTCACTAATATTTAAACATTGATTTCAGCCATTTCAGTATCGTATGACATTCATCCCAAATGGAAATCTCACTAATCTCACCATGTGAATTTTGCTATTCTGTACTTTTCTGTATAGATGTCCTGTCTTATTCCCAGTAGAGAGTCTTTTGAGACTCATTAAACACAAATAAACTTGAAATGTCATTTATTTCTGACGGATTACTTCAAAATCACATTCCAGGACCATAGATAAAAGTAGTTCATTTAGAATGGGATTCATGAATGATGCAAACAGTTTTGCGAAATAGGAGTGGGAGGGTTATCTTGTTTCAGCAGAGCATTGCTTAAATAGACCGTCTTTTATCTATTCAAATCTATCTATTACAAAAAACTATACTCCTATAATGTCTACAAAAGCCAAAGTTGCAGGAGCTCAGTTCGTATAGGACCAATTCAAACGGATAAAATATATCTGTTATTATTATTCCTTATCATCGATACATTTTTACAAGGGAATGCTTTTCCTTAATCCAAAGGTGTTTTTTAGTATGGCTTAAGTGATAGGCTAGGTTACTGACCCAACTCCGAATTACTTCTTTTAGAACATCTGCAAGCAGCCTCAGAGAGAATAAGCTGGTTTCTATAGATAACCTTCCACCATTTACAGAATACCAACCACTCACTAAGTCCTTCAGGCTCCTCCAGCAGCGCACAGAACTTTGCTTCATCACATACTGACGGCTCTCTTTCTCCCCTCTTGTTCCTTGTTAATACACATCTCTGGATGCACCTGCGGTAAGAGACATTTTCCCACACACACCTAACCCAGTAGAAACCATCATACCATGCAGTAGAAGTGCTGAACAGAGTCATTTGCAATCATATTGATATACTAATACATTTTCTTGCAAAACACACACAGTGTATGTGTGGAAATCAGCTGCACTGGGTCCTGTATTCCTAAGGGCAAACATAGCGCTAGCGTGTTCTCCATGGTGTGTGGTCCAACACGGGCCCCTGACTTCTCCTTCCCCTCTAGAATTGACCTCCCTCGTGGAACCTCATAACACCTTTCTTATGGACAATGCAATTTCATTTGTTTTGCTTACTAAATTCTATGCTATTACAATATTAACTGACAGGAATGGGACTGTCGCTAATGCTAACAGGCCCTGTGTCTCTTTGTCTCTCTCTCTCTCGCTCTCGCTCTCTCTCTCTCTCTCCCCCCTCTTCCACCTATCAGATCGCTCTCTTAAAGCGAGCGCCCCATGGTACAGTGCCTGGAGACAGACACTCTCAGAACTCTCCAGCTCCCAGCACTACACAGGTACCCTTGTCTCGCAACCGCTCAGCAGCGGCGCCGGGGGTGTTGGTGGTGGTGGTAGTAGTAGTATTGACCAGAATAGTGTGCAATAGTTTTCCTTCCTTTGACTCTTCCAGCTGAGACATTGCTCCGCCTCCTTCTTTATGAGTAACTACACTGGACTAGACACTCCCCCGCATTACAGAGTATCAAGATTAGACATCGGTTTGAAAGAAAAGATTAACTTCAAAACCAAAGACCATGCTCTTCGCTAGACATTGGTAAGGTTACTTCTAGGCTTTTGTATTGGCGTTTATGTTGACTAGACACAGTAGGCAAAATCATGTTTTTTTTAATTGGATGATGGATTCTAAACTTAAATGGCAGAAGATGTGTCTACTGTGTAGTTACTCTTTAACTTCCTTTCAGTATCTCCCGCTGTACATGGGTGTAGGCTTTGTTTTAGCAACCTCAACCTTTAACCAGATACAGTGCTTTACACTTCACAACCCCAAATCTGTAGTAATGTGCCAACACAAAAACTGGTATTGGATATTAGTATGATACCTTAGCGTACTGCAGGAAACTGGATTATATTTCAGTCATTGTTTTCCAAAACACCTTTCTAAATCCATTCTCCAGTCAAGTCAAGTAATCCATAGGGTTGATACACTGTATTCTAAATCCTGGACCATCAATTTATGGCAGTGAAGTGTTTTTCCTTATCACTTACCAATCGCCCATTCTGTATCATTTTGAGTGGCCCAATACTGGCATATACCATTCTTCCTTGTACAGTATTTATTCCATCCCCACAGGTTAACCCTCAAACCTACACCCTTGTCTCTCTGCAGGCCTTTCCCTACGTGTAGTAGGGCTCTTCCTTCCCAGGCTTAGACTTCTGACGTGTGCCGTGCTTCCTTTTTGATGTTCCAACATTTTATTATGTTTCTTAATTAGGTTTTGGGCTGTCTTCAAACTATTATACGGATTAAATAAGGATCTAATGAAAATGTGCTTGGGGCGATATTTCAGTGTGTTTTAATTGTTGCATGATACATGTACATCACACCCTCCTAATCTTTGTCTATAGGGGACATTTTAAATTGGTGCTGTAGTTGACCTTGTTTGGAACCTGTCAGTTTTAAGGAGGATTATTGACCAGAGATCCATTGCTTTATAGTTTTTTTTATAATTCGGTAATGATTACTGATTATGCAGTTCTTAATAGGAGTTGAAGCCAGCTTTGGCATTCAGTGGATTAGCCTAACCTAAAAATGTGTGTCGGCCCAAGTTTCACTTGAATTTAATTGTGCTTTAAAACGCTGTTATTATTAAATACAGAGTGAAGTAGATGTAAAAGGTTTGTCCGTTGGCTTACCGTAATAACACTTGAGAGTAAAATAATCATGTATGTTGTATCTAGGGCAAACCTCTCACATGCACCGCTCCATAAATTGTTGATTGAGAGAAAATTGTGGGTATAAGAATTTGAACCATATCTGATATCGCTGTCCTTCATGGGTCCACTCTTCCAAATCACCCTGTCCATCTGCTGTGCTCTTGGCAGCTCCTGCCAACCGTTTAATGTGTGTGCTTTTGCTAATGCTATGGCACTCTTACAATGGCCCACATGAGTGCATTCCTCTTGATTGAATGCAGCTAAAAGCTGGGAAAGAGTTCCCACTTTAATGGGTCCATTTGACAACCAAGTAGTGGGGTGTGCAGATGTTGTCTGTGGAGTCACCCTTTTTTGTAAGTAGAAAACTATGTAGGGTATCCAATGATGCAATGATGACACAGGTTTGTGTGTGTCTGTGTCTTTAATCATTTTAGGGGTATTGTAGGGACAACGGCATTTCAGTGCATATATGTTATTTATACACTGGTTTAATCTTTGTTTTAAAGCCTTTTCAAGAACAATACAAAACACAGTTTTTTCTCTCCGGTTTCTATTAAAGATATGATGACCAGATGATAATCGAGTTCCTTTCTCCACAATAAGTGACCCATCTCTCTATTAGTAGCTAGTTGTAGACCAGATAAAATGCATCAGGCCGTGAACAGACGTAGCTGTAAATTGCTGCACTAAATAAAAACGGTACATTGACTGCAGTTTCAAGCTAGCTAACTATTTCAGCTCATTTCCAAAACGGAGGCTCGCTGATAGATGGTGGTAAGGTTGCCATCCAATCAAAACACTGTGTTTTGATTGGGACGTTGTATTGTATCACTGTCCCCTCTTTTCTGCTTCATGTGGCTTGATCTGCTCTGTGTGTCTGCAGCCACCACGCCCTGGTTCGAAGCCTACAGGGAAAGCTTCCTGCAGTCCATGCCGGCCTCCGATCACGAGTTTCTCAACCACTACCTCGCCTGTATCCTTCTGGTTATAACCACAACTCGTCCATATCAAAATGTGATGGTGTGAAACCGCTTGCCTTAACATTTGAGGCCTTGTGTAAAGTTGACGACTATATCGCATCATCTCAACACACATACACACATAGGGGACCGGCTGTGATTGTTGTTGAGTCCTTGATAAAACCACGCCCCCCTGCGTCTAAGGCCTGTTGGTGGTATCTTCCAGTGAAGCCGTCCCAGTGGAACAGTTCCTCAAGCTGTCTCAGGAGCAGCACCGCATCCAGCACAGCGGTGACTACACCAACCCCAGATGGTTCATCCCCAACACGCTCAAGTACTACGTCCTACTGCACGACACCAGCCAGGGCGACGAGCAGAGGTAGCTGTGCTTCATTTGAAGTGGACCCAACAAGTTGCGGAAAGACGCCAAAATTTAGCGTCTCTTTGTGTGTCTCAGACAGCAGTATGTACTAGTTGTGTACTTAAGTATTTTTCTCCAATGTTTCTCTTTCCCTGTTGTCCTCCCCTTGAATGCTGCAGGGCTGATGCAGTGTACGAGGATATGAAACAGCGGTACGGCTCCCAAGGTTGCTACCTTCTGAAAATCAACTCTCGAACTTCTCCAACGGGCACCAATGAGCAGATCCCTGACCCGTGGAGTCAGTACCTGCACAAGAACAACATACTGAGCCAGGTCAGCATTGGCGTTATTCTAAAGAAATGAACTCCTTTATTTCCCCCATTCGGGTCATAATATCCACAGAATTCAAGAAAAAAGTTAGAGTTTTACAAGCGTTTAGCGTTGCAGGTGTCAGTCACCACAGTTGGAATAACCGTGGATTCTCTTTTTGTCTGTGAGGTGGGATTTTAGTGTTAGGTTACTCTTGAACCCATTACGGCCCAACCAAATGTTCAAAGATAACAGAAACCTCAACCTAGAGTGTATGTAGAAACATTGTTCAATTGTGTTAATATATGAATGAATAAAAGTGAATAAATGAATCTGTATTACTGCTGTATTACTGAACATTATTGGGATTTGCAAGTTAATCAGCCTTAGGACCTTGTAGTTTGGTTTGACCTAGTCTGATGTAATGTTGACATGTTTTTATTGTGAATGTAATGTTTTATGCCCTCTCATTCCTCAGGAGTCTTGTGAGGAGGCTGCCGCTCCGCTGGTTACAGAAGCAAACAGTGTTGTAGCTGAGAATGATGTTGGTAGCAGTGAGTTGAGTTCGCAGGAGACCGCTGAGAAAGGTGAGTGGTCACGATTTCAATGTGAATCTCATGTGTGGTCAATTTCGGTATCAAAGCGCTTGTGTCTCCTGCTTTCTGGTGTGGACGTAATTAGATAAGCAATAATCATACAATTGGATATGGAACATGGTTCTTGGGTGATTTTTTGCAACTATTAACACAATCTATGCAGCATGCATTTCTGTGTTATGGGTTGAAATGTCAAAAAAGTTGAAAAGATGTTGATTGATCTCTTAAATATATTAAGATGAAGTAGGACAGATACGATCATCTCCTGACATCACTGTATCAGAACACCGCGTTCGACTACACAACTACGGAAATCGAGGCACAATCGATGGAACGACGCGTTAGTGTCGTATCTTATGGATTGCTGGAGAAAGTGGCTAACCATGCCACCCATAACTAAGAGTCAAAGTAAGATTTTTGTGTTGAGCTCCCGACGTCCCGACCAAAAACGACCCGTGTGTTCCCGTCAGACGAAGTGCCCGACAGCATGCAGAGCCACCCACTCCAACTAGACTGCCCTCCCAGCGGGGGTCTGGACACCCTGGGGGTCCTGCCCCCCGGGGGGCCGACAGCAGCCAGAGCTGCGGCCTTGGCGGCTGCAGGGACCCACGGGGATTGTCTTACGCTGAACGATCACGACCACATCAGGCAGTTCCTGCAGGAGTTCACCTTCAGGGGCCTCCTCCCCCACATAGAGAAGAACATCAGGCAGCTAAATGACCAGGTACACACACGCGGTCAACATGTTACACACACACTCACTCGCTCATTCACGCCCTCTCTCATGCACTCAGTCACACACACGCTCACTCACACACACAAACACACATGTTATACACGTAAACACACATTATAACCATTATACACAGGGGAAGTATGTATATATATTTTTTGCATTTAATTAATTATTCATTCATTCAAGCTAATCGTGAATCGCTGTAAATATGCTCGCTCTCACACAAAATGCACGTGCACATAGGTTAATTGGAATGTAGACCTTTTCTAAATATGCATTTAAATGAGCATTGTGTTCGTTCCCCATTGTATCTTAATTTTGTTCCTCATTTCTCTTGTTTTCTCAACTAAATCATTGGTGGTAGCTGGTCTCGCGGAAGGGTCTTAGTCGATCTCTGTTCTCGGCTACTAAGAAGTGGTTCGGTGGAGGCAAGGCTCCGGAGAAGAGCGTCGCTGAATTAAAGAGCACGTCTGGACTGCTGTAAGTTTCTCTCACACTATAGCATCGGTGGGTTGGATGGATGGAGGGATGGTCTTTTGTGAATTCATAATACGTTACTAATATGTCTGATCTTAATTAACTATTAATTAATAAAATTTGTTTCTTTGATTCTAAGCATTATAGATGGACGTGAGCTATCTAAATGTCTTTATGAGAAACTTTATAACAGATTACAGACAATAATTGAGACTGAGTTTAGAATTGGGAACTATCAGTATTATTGACCTTTGACCTTTGGTCTTTGAAGCTACCCACCGGAGGCCCCGGAGCTGCAGATCAGGAAGATGGCTGACCTGTGCTTCCTTGTCCAGCACTATGAGCTGGCCTACAGTTGCTACCACACAGCCAAGAAGGACTTCCTGTCGGACCAGGCCCTGCTGTATGCTGCAGGGGCATTGGTAAGCACACACATTGAGGAGTTAATACAAAGTAGACGTGAACATTTTGTAAGCTTGGGGCCATAATGAAAGTAAGTCTAAGTCTTTAATGTTCTAATCATTAAAGCGGCTGCAGGTACGTTTTTAACAGTTGCAAAGAGGGAGGATCGAATGGAGCAGAAGAGAGCAAGATTTTGAAACTAACTAACTAGCTTAACAATTCAAAAACGTTCCTGTACCACATCCCTATGTTTCGCCATTGAGACGTGCATTCACGCACTTGTCATTGACAATCAAAAGGGATTCCCAAAACCAATCAGGGAAGAGATGCCATGATTGGTCAGAAACAAGCCGCGAGTGTTCTAAAATTGAAAGGTCTTATACAGGAAAAAGCGCAATCAACCAGAACAGATTTTTTCACATAGCATTGCACTCACTTATAGAACTATAGTCAATGCAATCAATCTGTCAATAAAATCGGAATGTTGTTATGTTGCTAATTTACAATGTCAACTGTAATTTACAGTTTATTGATGCCTGGATGAACGATGCCAAGGATAGTTACAGCCAAACACCATCACTTATCCCATTCATGTTAAAGGGGGTGGAAAGCATTTAGGTCACTCTCCTCCATATTGCTTTTCTGATGCACAGGAAAGTCAAAGGCC
>OMKX01078445.1:0-10059 GCA_900302425.1 Brosme brosme
GTGTCACTAATTGTTAGTGTGACAGATCCCGCCATGCTATAAATAATTCTGGCCACAGGGAGGTGTGGACACCAGACGAGCGGTGTGACACCAGAGGACAAGGTGGCCTTGTCGTCCTGGGATGCGTGGCTTCAATCTGGTCCCAGACCAGCAGAACCAGCCCAAGTAGCATATCAGTGCAAATAAAGCAGATTAGCACATGGTAAAGGGAAGGTTGAATTGGAAAAATCTTAAACACGAAAAACAATACTATTCTTCAAAATCATAAAATGTCAACAGCAAACACCTTGATAGCAACTACAAAGGAATGCAGGTAACTACAGGAAAGAAGGGATAACGTAGGGTTTTCCCATTTCAAACTGGAAAACACCAATACCTTCACTTAAGCTTGTGACATTTTCAGTTAGCTACGGCAAAACGCACCCTGATGGGAACGACAAGAAGTGCAGGTAGCTATGGGAAAAAACTGTCCACTTAGACAGGCAGTTTTGTCCTCCATATCAACCACATCCCCGAAGAAAAAAACGTGCAAATGGAAAAGGTTTTAGTCCTACCTTGACCCTGGGCATGAAGTAAAGGTCCACGGAGAACTGCAAATAGTTGACAAATGGAGTAAAACGTTGCTGTCCGTGTTCGGTGAACTCTAACCTCCATATTGCGCTGGTTCCATGTGCTCTCTGAACCCTTGGAGGCTGACGAAAAAGGGAATCGTATTTAATAGCCTTTCTATAAAATATCCTAGTTTAATATATCCCTCTGACATTCGCTGGAAATGGAACTGTAAAATACCACATTTCTGTTTTGCACTAGCAGATTTCATTATGTTGGGATGCTTTGGTGAATAGGACCATTGAACACTCGTTTTGAATAATAGAACAGAGATATATTTCTTCTATTTTAGAAGCCAGGCCTTGAATATATGAAGAATATGGCATAACATTAATTTCTACAAGGGATTCAACATTAAATATTAGCCTGAATTTACAAAGACAGCAGCTGTGTAAATAGTTTTTACTAGACATCATTAATCACATCTGAAAAACACATTTTTAGTGGGTATACTCATGAGAAAAATGACAGCCCTACTATAATCTGAAATAAGCAAGCATTGTGAATTGCGAGAGAAACATTCAGGAATATATTACAAGAACATATTGGTACAGCAGGTGAAAAAAAAGACTGAAACCCACAGGAATAAATTTGATGAAACTGAATTGCAGCTAAACTTTCCCAGGGATCTACAGCAATTAAATGAGGAAAAATCCAAAACGCAAGAGCAGGTCTTAAACTCTGTTACACATTTGCCCCCCTGGGGTTAGGGCAAGTGCATGTGTGGACATACACAGGGCCACTATATCTTTTGATTTATACTGAAACATTTAGATGTCGTCGGATTTAGCTGACACAATTTCTAGGTTTTGAGGTTTAAGGACACATTAGGCTGGTTTTAGCAACACTTTGTACCAATTCACAATTGCTAATCAGCAGATTAAATCAATTGAAAACCTAAAGAAACTAGCATCTCTACCTGTGTGAATGTAAGCAGAATGTAAAGGTACTGTATAGATTTGTCAAGATTATCTCCCAACGGCATCGCTTCTAGGGTTAGCTGAAGCTTGTCGATAGCGCCAGGCTTCGTGTGGGTATAAACGAGCAGAAGCGGGGCTAGGCGAAGACAGGTGGCATCATTAGTTAGCAGGATGTCAGTCGTTGGCCTTCCTGTCTGCACTGAGACTACGTTCATCTCATCAATCTGCCCACTAGCTCATTAGCATTGACTCGGCCAGCAGTGGGAAACAACACAGCAACACAGGCCCCAGAGACAACAAGACAGGAGCCCTTGACCTGTAATCTGTCAGCCTGCTCAAGGTTGGTATCGCCCTCAAACAGACCAGGAAGAGTCAAGATTAGGGAAAATAAGGCGACACCGACTTGATTTTTTATGCTAATTATGTTGACCGATAATAGAAGGAGCAGACTGAGCTGATATGCTGTAGAATCTCTCTCCCTCTCCAAGTATTATCAATAAATAATTGACATTTCTGATTGGAGAAGGCCTGGAATCAGTTTCTATTAGAATTTGATTTAAATCAACACACATTTAAATTATATATTAAAGTGGTAACCTCAAAGATTTTCCTTTCGTTCTCTTCGGTGACACTTTTGGCGATAAGTGGTCATTTTACCCAAAGATACGAACAGTATCGCCGATGACACCCAGTTCGTAATAATCATAATACTGCATACGCAAGGGCTTTCATCAGCGGGCCATAGGCTAAAACACCATTGTGTTGCCTCAGCGATAGATAGTGACTCAACAGACATTTATTTACATAAAAATCTTTGCCACACAGATTACCACTTACAAAATGCAATGGTAATATTAATCAGGATTGAACTATTGATGACTGGCTGCTAAAGAAGACACAACAGAAACAAAAGCAAAGGAAACATAAACCTGGGAATTAGCATGAGTTGATTGACTGTTACCCTCCACGCACCAAGACATGTGTGCAAAGACACACACAGACATACCTCTATCAGTCAGTCCGGCTGAACAGCTGGGCGTCTTTCTTATACTGTAGCCGATATCCCACAAGCTGAGGTCCAGCTTCTCTTCCTCTACCTCTGTCTCGCGCTGTTTCAGTCTGTCCGTCTCTCTCTCTCCATCAGTCTGTGTGTACTGTCTGTCAGTCTGTCTCTCTCTCTCTCTGTCTGTGTCTCCCTCTGCCCCTCTCTGCCTGAGTGAGCTCTAAGTTAAGTTGTCTCTTCTGCCCACTCCCCACTGCTATGACACCCTCCGACTCTCCATATCTGCGAAGAGAGAGGGGGAGAGAGAGAGAGAGAGAGAGAGAGAGAGAGAGAGAGAGAGCGAGAGAGAGAGAGAGAAAAAGTGAGAGAGAGTGGAAGACAGGAAGAGAGGGCAGTAGAACGATTGTCTTGGTAATGGAGACTGTCATGTGTGGTGCATGCATGCTAAACCAATGCATGCTACCTATTTGTTATCGTGCACATAAACTAATTTGTTCCCTCTGTCCCCTGATTCAAATTTGTCTTTCCCATTAATGTTTACTCAAATTTAACCTCCTTACTGTCTGGCTATAAGCCTTGCTGATGTAATGTTACTTATGAAAACTTAAATCCCCTGTAGAGGGTTTGTTAATGTAGGATTTCATTGAAAAACAGGTCATTTCCCCAGGGGGATTAATAAAACACATTCCAATATGACAATAGGAAATAGTAAACAAAGCATGGATTTTGTTGTCGAGTAAAATAATATATTAGATAGGCCTATTGAGAAATGTGGAGGTTACCTGGAAAAATAAAAGAACATGCTCTCAAATCTACTTGAATAGGCTGGTGATAAAAGGAGAAAGCCAATAAGTGTTAATAGGATTGATAGGGCAAGTAAGCAAAGTATTTGTAAACTTGGTTATGCCAAGTCTAGCTTAATATATGAGACTGCTTTCCAAACATGGCTAGATAGAATACAAAAAAAAACATGGATCCCTTATACTACTAACCCAGTGTTACTACAGTGGCCTCTTTGCAATCTGATGTAAGGTCGAAGGCGTAAAGCTCTATTTAAAGGGTTGATATTATGCCACCAGGTGTGAGTGTGATAAGCCATTACAAGCCAGTGGGAGTGTCGACCTGGTGCATTATATCAACCCTTAAAAACGCCAGTCGCAAATTGTTTACTGTGGTGACCTTTTAACGCAGCTTATGCAGCTTGAAATTCAGGTTTTGTTTGTTTTCTAAGTGAGAAATCAATTGGATAAAAACAGATCTTCACCCTGCGAATTAAAGCGATGTGACGCGGATAACTAAAGACTCACATCCTGTATGAGTCCTGCCCGGGAGACGTTCGGGCAGCAGCACGCCTCTCTTTGCCATCGTTCAGTCAATATGTATACGCAATAGGAGAATTACAAAGTACCCTGCCCTTAACAGCAGCCTAACTAAAAAGCAATGCATACGATTGATACGTCTCACGTTTCAAAATGTCCCCAATGGATATATCATTAAAATCGCTGTTTAGAAGTACAAAACTGCGTGCCCAGTGGAGCTCCGGTGTCGGTGTGGCATATAAAATAGATTAAAACTGAATTTCAATATGTGTATCTACTAGGTTAAAACAACCCTGGACCTTTTTAGAGCACCATGGTAAATAAAGAAAAAGAAAAAGTTTTGGACCGTGTATCCATAATCCGATGACAATATTTTGGGATAGCTAGCATCCTTAATTCCCACCAACGTATTTCTGAATAATGCAACTTGAGGAATAAATGTATATTTATAAAGTATATTTGTATATAGTACACATGTTAACTATATAAATATTATTTATATTTGTATTACTTACTTAACCTAAGAATGACTATGGCCATGAGCCATGACTCTAGTCAAGGCTGATAGTGTGCATCATGTCACTATAGTTACAATGGATCCGTTTCAGAACTGTTAATCACAGCAAGAGAATGACAGTTTTTGCTTTTATATACCGCATGTCACCAGCAAATACCCACCACCCACCCACCAAACGTGCACCCAGTGCACGTTTGTTGGATACAATTGTACTATATTAATTCTTAGTACCAAGTGCATGCGTGTGTATTGTGTGTCCGTCTTCCAGGTGGTTGAGTCCATCCTGTCTCACCTGGAGCAGGTGCTGTTGGTCTCCCGAGACCAGCTAAAGTGTTCCATCCACCACGCCACACGTGCTCGTGGACTACATGATGCACACATGGCGGCTTTGAGTAGCCCGGCTGCTGGTCCCAGATCAGCGGGAAGCCAGCCAGGGAGCCCTGCTGGTCAATGGTGGGACTTTTTTATTCAATATAATAAATGTAACGAAAGTGGGCAAATTAAGTGATATCTTCCACTGTTCAATACGTAAATACTATATACTACATAAATACTTAGAAACCTTAGAATATATTGTCAAACATGTGTTGAGCAGGTTAAACAATCCAAATCAACGCACGCATGTTTTGCAGATATGCTATTCTGATCAGAGATGGGTGTCTGGGACAAAGAGCAAGCTGTAAACGCATAATTAATGATTGTAAGACAACATTTGAAGTATTTTTTTGTATAGAGAAACAAGTCTGGAAATAATCAACTAGTAGTGTAGCCTAGAACTGTTCTTGTTAATCGTTCTAAGCAAACCAGCCAAAACCATCGTTTGTCTCATGAAAGCCATGCTCGCAGATGCTGTTTTAGAGTGCTGGCACCTCTTTGATTCCAATTCAGGCACTGGAGTTGAACACTCACTCAGCATTAACGCAGAGCTACAGCCCCCAGCTACTTTTGGTCAGATCTGCTTATATTGCCTTCTGTAAGCAATGCCGGTTAGTCACCTGACCATTTGATGTTGGTTTCTTTTATGAATATGTATCACTTTTGTTTAGCTATCAGTTTTCCTATGAAACTTTTTATTTTTTTAACTGTTTGACAATACAATTGTATTTGTTTACTGTTTTGAACTCTGTTCAAGTATTTTCACTTGAGTTCAGCTATTCAACATTTCTATTTGTTTTAAACTATGAACCTTTATATAATAACATGTAACATTACATGTTTAAGCTCATTTCACACGACAAAACTCAACACATTTTCTAGATTCATTTAACCGCAAACATGTATTTGGCATTATTTGATATAAGTTCCATTTTCTCATAGCAGCATCCCAGTGCTTCCATTTGTACATATTCAAGGGTGTTCAACTCTGAAAGGTTATGGGTTCAATCCCTCATGTCCACAGCCTACATAAAGCCATCCAAGAGTGAGTTGCCCAATATCACCCTCTAAACAGTTTCAACCCACTGCGATGGCTTTAACAAAGCTAATAGAAAGGAAAATCTTCGTCAGATGATAGCTGATGGGTACCGAGATTGTTGGTCTCCACATGGACTGTTCTCCTGGGTGTGCACCCAAATCCTGCTCAGACGTGGACACTACTCGGACTACAAACGGAAACCAGAATGCCGGAAAGTCCGTTGCCGACAGTCTGTATTCATTTGCAGCTATCTGTTTACAGATTACAAGATGCTTATCCCAGACTGGCTCTGTATTCAAAACTATGGATTAAAGAAACTGGTCATTTATGTATACAATAACAAATATTTTGACATCCTGTCTGAATTGTATACAAGTCTGAAGATAAAAAAAACATTAAAGACGTATTTTATTGACAAAGTTATTTAAAAGATGACAAGTTTTTAAAATGGTGAACCATACTGATGTGGGCCAAAGTGTTGCGTGTCGCTTCATTAATACTTCAGAGTCCGGTCAGTTCATGGGTTTAACCGGGTGGTGCGAGGTTCAATGCCAGGACAGGCCACGCCCCCGGAGGTACGCCAGCAGCAACAAGATGATAGGGGGCGCTGTGATCACCACCAGGACAAAACTGGACAACTAGGGAAGAAGAAGAGTGTCAACAACATTGTATTAAACAAAGAACTCAATCTGTCTGTACTACGTTATATACACTCAATACGTACTTTTTCAATATTTATTATAGTCAATCTTCTTTTCTATAAAAATTGGAGCCTCACCTGGGTTCAAACGGTTTCTTAGGTATATTGTGACGAGGGTTTGGCTAGAGTTAAGAATGCCCTAAATAACCAGCATAGTGCTATTTTAAGCACTTAAGTTCACATGGGTTGCCAAAGCAGAGTTATCATTGTTCTTCATTTTCTTCTCTACCGATAAGACGTTCAGAAGCTAATGCAATAACTCTATGTCTGCTGAAGAACAGGGGTGAACAGATAAAAACGTATGGATAAGACGAACCGTGATGGAGTCCCTGTAGTCCCTCTGGAAGGACTGCAGATAGATTTTGAAGAGAGCCAGACTGCATGGCAAGTAGGCCTCTGCGGAAACCGAGTCTCGGCACCTGTAGCATGGGTTCAAGATGAGAAATTAGTTGACGATCTTCACGGCATAGGAATGCATTGCATACATACTAGATCAGCACACACACCTGCTGTACATGGCGGCCTGTAGTGTGTATTTATCTGCCATGTAGAGGTCAGGGAGACCCAGGTCGATCATCACTGACAAAGGAAGTCTGTAGTCCTGCTCAACGAGGAGACCCAGGCTGTACCATCCCTGGAGAAGAGGAAAACATGTATGGAAGGTCGTTCACTAATCCTCCTTTCTAGTTTCCACGGCGCCATGTTTAGTGTAGTTCATGGATACTTGGTTTCGCAGCATGTTTTGCCATTTGTTTGCCACACTTCCAGAGGTCTGAGCGTCCACTGGAAGCGATAAAGGCGTCTTCTAAATGACTGGTGAGGACTCATTTAAACGGAACTACCTGTGGATCCTCCTTAAGTGCAGCCCGTTTGTACTTCTGGGCAGCGGAGTCGATGTCTTTGTGTCCTGCGATGCCTCCCTCATAAAACAGGTCCCCCATTTTAATAAGGGCTAAGGAAACAAAGCCCACAAGGTGGTGGGTCCATCAAAAACCACACAATGAATACATACGTGAATACACAAGTGTTGTCGGCTTATTTGGTAACTTACCTTTGGTGTCAGGATTTTGACAGTGGACCGTCAGGTTGTAGTATCTCATCACGCAATGGGCTGCAAAAACTGGATCCAGAAATCCTTCCTGTTCCCATATTGGAGAAAATGGTACACGATTAGGTCAAGTCCTTTATTAATACAGTTTCAACGTGCTTTTAGACTCTGTGAGGTCTTCCTAAAAAACCCAGGGGGAAAACAAAGGAATTAAGACGTGACATAATAGTGGAGTGGCTTGCTGAGTATAAACTACAGCCATCATAGAATGTAATAGAGTTAAAGTGCAAATGTAAATTTGTATTAACTCACGCTGTTTTGTTCACATATATGGGCGGTGTTGAACTGGGCGGGAGCATATCCCGACTCTGCAGCCATCAGGTAATACAACAATGACATCAGCCTATCAGGAAGCAAGAGCACCCGTCAGTCATTGGGAGATTCTATCTGGCCAATTATAAAATCAGTAAAATATCACGGACCACCAGAATGAACTCAAGCTGAGGCTTTTATGATAAAGACACGCACCTGTCGTTGTTAAGATGGGACTTCAAGGCCTTCCTTAAAACAATGCCCAGGTATCCATTGTGCTCTGCCACCCATTTGGACCACCTGCAGACAACATTAGCATGTTGCATGTTCACATGTTAGCATGTTATAATGTAATAGCATGTTAGCATACTGTAAAGTAATAGCATATCAATCCATTAGCATTCTATAATGTAATAGCATGTAAATATGCTATAGCATGTTATAATGTAACAGTATGTTAACATTGTAGCATACTATAATGTAATAGCATGTTAACATGGAAGCATACTAAAATGCAATAGCATATTAACATGGAAGCATGCTATAGCATGTTATAATATGTTATTAGCATGCTGATGTGTTAAAGGACAAACGGAAAGACAAGCAGCTAACAATACGGCATCAGCAGGGCGTCGCTGGACTCGGCCGGGTATCCCGCTGGTCCACATTTCAGACAGATGGATCGCTCCGTTCACATGACCTCTCTGGGCAGACTTCAGGTAGTACTTATAGGCCATGAACTGCATGTGACACACAAATGGAAGACACTTGCTCCAAACCTTGCGGTCGCCCGATGTGTATGGAAGATTGCTGACCTATAGATATTTGGCAACTTATATTATATATATTTGTTTGAAGGGTCTCACTAATACTAACCACTTAGTGTGGCGTGATGCGCATATATTCACGGGGACATTAATATTACGGTTGGATATTGATTGGGTTAGAATTATGTTTGGATTGAGATCTAGCAAAAATGGGAGAAAAAGAAAAATGTCTGACCTAAAAAACCAGGCTACGATCCAAAACAAAAATCTGAGTGCATCTCTGTGTGTGCATGTGTGTGTGTGTGTGCCTGACCTTGTCCACAGGTTTCCCAGGGTAGTGGCCCTGGGAGTACATGACCCCAAGGTTCATGGCGGCGTCAGGACTCCCAAGGAGGTCTGCCTCTTCCCACAGCTCCACCGCCCGCTTGTAGTCATGCTCAAACTGCTCGTAGTACCACGCCAGGGCGTTGGACGCGGGTACAAAACCCTGTCAAAGTCGGGGAGGATTCGGGATATGGGGTGCATTGAATTGTGTGAGTTTTGGGGGAGGGATTTCCCACGACATTAGAAAAACCAAGCCCTATAGGAGAGGTTGGTTTTAAACGGTACAAAGACTTCCTCAAACCTGCTGTTTCGCCCTTTTCAGGAAGGTGACAGCTCTCGGGACATCCTTCTTAACCCCAAGGCCCTGTTGAACACAGAATAAAGGCTTAACTCTGGGGTCTGCAAACTAGACCCCAGCTGCTGTTATTAAACTAACAATAATTAAAGTAATAACTCAGCTCTTAGTTAGCTCATACTACCCATGGACACCAATTAATACACTTCCACTTTACTAAGACAACCTGGTTTATAATCAGCCATAGACTATAAACAGCTCCATCCGGTGTATAGGTACAGTACTGCAAAAACAACATATGCATGTCCTATGTGTGATGGCAGGCATCTGACCTGCATCAGGACGATGGCGTAGTCGTACATGGACGCGGGGTCCTGCAGGTGGATGGCCCCCCTCTCGTAGTGCCGCACCGCCTTCGCTGTGTCTGCAGACAGCCCCTGCTGGCCCCAGAACAGCATGCGTCCCATCGTTTGCTGCGAGGCAGGGAGGGGGCAGAGCAATCGTCACAGGGCTGCCATGGTAACGGTTGCCAGGGACAACCTGATTTTGGACGACCTGCCTCCATTTTCCTGTTGTGCCCCGACTACTTTGTCCCATTGCAACTGAAGTGCCGCAAACTGAGTGGTACTAACTGTTTCAAAATGTAACATGTAGTCAAAATTAAACACTGAAATAATACTACCAAAAAGGGCCGTTATCAATCCAATTATAATGCATGCATTACTTACTCCAGGATCCCTAGGTATACTGCGGACATTAGGGGGCTCAAACCTTCAGACTGGGATTCAAACACCCTTACCACTTGAAATGTGTTACCAGCCAGCATGTCGT
>OMKX01078446.1:0-10565 GCA_900302425.1 Brosme brosme
AAAAAAAAAGTTTCTACTTTTTTCACATACTGTCTTATTTGGCAGAATAAATATTTGAGAAACATTCAGACTTCATTTGTTCTGTGTTGTCAAATTTCATTAGGGCTTGAACTATACAAGTGACTAACTAATTCAGGGATGCACCACACCATTATGTTACCCTCTGTTCAATGTATAGACTGTTTTCAGACACAATAGAGAAATATCAGTGGCAGGCAGAAATAGGCCTAAACTTTATTTGGAAAGAGTGAGTTTATGAAACTAGCCAATATATTTTTCTTTTGCATTGATGGATACATGTTCTAACCTATTTTCCTTGAACTCACCCCAATATGTAGACTTAAATCATACCAACTCTTACATTTGTTTAGCTTATTTATATTTTTAAAAAGGAGGACATCCTGAAGACTCAGGAGAGGGAAGCAGGAGGTCTTAAGGCAAGTAAAGAAAAGAGAGTGAAAAAAAAACAGAAAACAGGCCCTGATAGATGCTCTGCTGTACTCTACTATAATAAATGATGAATTAAAGAACCACTTTAAAGATGTGATGAAAAAATGTCACTGCACTTCAGATGCTGCTAGGGGCTAAGCCCCCCCAGCCTCTAAATCCTAGTGACGTCCCTGGGTGCAATCAAATACATTTTCAATGCAAGAAGGAGCTGGGAGGCAAAGTTGTGTGGAGCCGAGGCTGTCGATGCGAAGCGAAGGTGAAGGGCATGAAGGAAGCGACAAGGGGGTGTTGAAAAAGTTGAAAAGGTTTAAACTTTTCTGGTCCGAGGCGTCAGCCTTTAACAAGGAGTTTGCTCTGTCCATGTGAAACTCAATTTAATGGTACAACAAGAAAATAGAGAAGAAAATAGAGAAAGTGACACTTGCATGTCCGTTTTCCATATTGAGGCAAGCTAGTCACGGTCTTAACTTCTCAACATCAGGACATGCAATGTAATAATTACAGATATATATATACCACAAAGCAAAGCGTACGGCACCCAAATGGCCAGAAGCGGCACTGCGTTAAACCTTCAAACTTCCATCCATGAACAATATAAAACATTAGACATTTTATAAAACTCAAATTGATGAATCTCAATAAGAATAAAATATATTGAACATCTGTTTGGATAAGTATAAAGATCAAATGTTATGATTTGTTAAATATTTGAACAAAGTATGAAGGTACAATATTGACTACGTTTGTCTGAAGTCTGAAGTATTTGTCTCACAGAATGTGTTACAGAATGGGCAAACTGCGTCGCAATCCGCCCAGTTGACTCCATATATACATTTTACATTTAAAAGTGAAAAAAATGGATTTAATATTTTTATTAGAAAAGTAGTAGCCGTCAATTCCAATTCAAGCTGAACATTTAACATATTTAAATGGAGTTTCGCTGTGAATTTAAGAATTTAAAATAATAAAGGTTTTTATGAATGAAGCAGAGAGGTGCCAAGCAACACTCACCTAAAAAAGGATTTGATGAAAAACATAAGTTGTGAATGCCTCCAGCATTCACACCAATCAAATACTTTCATTACTGTTGCCCATAAAGAAAGATCAAATGACTCTGCTGATGATGTTTTCCCAATTATTATTTTTTAGCACATAGGCCTAGAACTTTAATTGTTTTTATTAAAACATGGGTATTTACCAATAAACCCGAAAGTTTCAAAGCTTTTCTATAACAATAATAATTCGTAAAGTTGCCTTATTCACAGCCTACATATATGCAAATGACGTGAGACATTCAGGTGTTACAATTACAGTATGCTTCAAGGCAGTGGTCTCATAAAAATATCAAATAAGTTAAATACATATTTTTATGTTCATATAAAAATGTTGTATACAGAATTATTACAGAAGACCTATACTGTAGTCTGGAAAGGGTTATTGTGATTAGTCTGTAAGATGAATGTACATCACTGGGAATAAGTACCTAAATTAAAACACATTTTCTATTAAACATATTTCACAATAAGTTATTTTGGTCAAGTGCAATTGCTTCAAATACAGTAAGTGCAAGTTTAGTCTGCTATAGATTACATTATTGTACTTTAAGTTAACCTGCACCTTTGCGACGCCTGCTGGAGAAAATGTTAACTGCGGCCTTGCCGCTACAGCTGGGATCATGTTAACAGCGTATAAAGTCACAGAATTGCTTATAACCATGTTTTCTGATATCATTTCTGAATTTCAAGAACACACAACATGACATATATAGGAAAAGTCTTGAAAAGGCAAAGCTGAAACTTGGTTGAGAGTTATACTAGAATTCTTTATATTTACTAGCTGTCAAAATGACCCCCCTCATGGCTGTTCTAGTAATCACCAACTCCACATCCCAAGTCTCCAGGGCTTGAAGGAAATGGACAACGCAAACAGACAGGCTGGAAACAGTGAGGTCAATCCAGTTACGCCTATTTCACAACTTGGCAGGTCTTTTAGCATATCGGAACAGAGGCTATAACTTACCCATCATGCAGGGACTGGACGGTCGTGTTTATACACCTAGAACCATCACCACTATCGGCTAGCCTGGTAGATTTGTTTCCCTCATTTCCAACACATTTAGCCAATCAGATTACCGTAACGTCACCAACGGAGCAATCTGATAAATAGAGCTCTTTCCTAATCCAGTCAGAACAGCAATCACGGCACACGTCTTTTCCTCTGATAAAAAGCCAACGATGTTTGTGTTTTATTGCTGTTATAAAATCTATTTCTGGTAGAACTTTCTTGCAAAACACCTGTTGAAATGTAGTATGAACTGAACCGTGTGTGCCTCCACTTTCCACATCCTCTTTGGACTATAAGCAAGGCTTCATTGTCTTGTTTGATACAAAGCTGCAGCAATGCTCATAGGCTGTCTGATATTTTTTATTAGGATATTGAATAAACAATTATGCCTTAGGTTTGAAGTTTCTATGCAGCCTGTATTCATTGACGGCCATGCCTTCCGTGTTGGTAAGGGAGTTGTGGAGCAGGTGAGTGACTGCAGCCAGAAGCACATTGAAGGTCACAGGGGCTAGTACACAACCCTCCGTTACCCCAACATCTACTCTTAAAGAGTCAGATTGGAGTCCCCCAAGTATTACCCTGGCCTGCGTCCCTTCTTGGAAATCCTTCAGGATGTTTAGAAATTTGGCGAGCTGCTGAGGACAGTGCAGTTGATTGAATCAAAGGCCTTGGCCAGGTTGATGATAGCACTAAACAAGTACATGTTCTGCACCCGCTTTGCAGTGATGATCATGTCAGTATTGCTCTGGCCTACCTGAATAATTACATTTTTGTCCTTGAGGGTCTGCTGATCTGCTTTCTGCTGATAGCACAGGTAGGATGGTGGGTGCTAGATAGGGTGTAAAAGGCTTTGATGGCATCATTAGACCCCTGTACATTGCTGCAGTCAGAAAGACTCTGGATTTAGCAGTCCTTTTTGGTCCACCAGCTGTCCGCCATGGTTCGAACAACCCTTTGGATCTCATCTGTCAAAGGAGAAAGGAGGGTTCTAAGAGCGAGAGGGTTAGGGTTGGCAAGCAAGGATTTGCCATCCCTTTGTTTGGTTTCACAATCTGCAGCATGGCTCCGATCATGTGGTGGTCAGTCCAGCAGTCAGCTTTTGGTCATCAAGTAGGTGCAATTGAAGCCCGTTGTCTTTTTGCTTCCCAACACCATGCCTACCTAGAATATGAGTTCAGAGAAGATGCTCAGAGGTGATTGCATCGATATCACCTGTGAGGATATCCTTGTCGGAATTCAGATTTTTTTTGGAGGAAGGTGTCCAGCGATCTGTAGAAAGACGGCTGTGTTCGAGTCCAGCATGAATAGGCACTGAAGAGGGAGACAAAATGTTTTTTGGCTCTGTGAAGATGTGAATGGCATCTTCACTGTAAACCATGTTTTAAAAGATGCACATATTCCTGTCTGGCTATTAGCCGTAATAGTCTGCAGCTGTGGCTCATAGGCTAATTGAGCCACACCCATTCTGGTGCTCCTTAAGAGGGCCAGAGTTTTAGACTGGAGAGGGGCTTGAGTTGTGCAAGTGACTCGACGGTTGTGCTATTGTTTTTAAGTAAAAATATGCTTTTTAACAACAACCATGTGCGTCGAGAAAACTCTTTTTCACAGGCTCCACCCACTAACAGTATAAGCCCCATCCAGGATAGGCCCCACCACTCACGTGATAGGCTCCACCCCCCATATATATGATAGTCGCCTCTATAGTGCCTGGTTCAACCATCTACAGGGATCTTTAGAAGAATCCTCCAGGTAAAATAGGAGATAGTTGGACTAGCACCGGCCTGACTGTCTCCCGATCTGTCACTGATACTCCACCTCTAGGGTTTCTTTAGGCGAACGATCCGCCTGAAGCTGGAGTACGAGAAGTGTGAGCTCAGATGCAGGATCCACAAGAAGAACCGCAACAAGTGCCAGTACTGCCGCTTCCACAAGTGTCTCAGCGAGGGCATGTCACACAACGGTGAGCATACAACCGGCTCTGAATCTGGTTCTGAATTCAGTTCTGAATCTGATTCTCACTCACATTGAATAGCAAGATTTTGTATGTGATAATGTGAATATATGGCCTTGGTTACACTTTCAATTCAATGCGACTTTTATCATCCTTATCCTGATTAACTGTCAGGTCTGGACAGTCCCAGATCGGATCTTGCTCATGTTGCATAGGTGTGTGGACGGCAATCTGGGCACAATGTGGGCAGACTACTGGCTACGTCATTAAAACATCGCCCCATGCCTACATGGAGCCCGCCAGGATCCTCCTCAGTCCCCTTGGCAGGTATAAAAGGCTAGACACACTGGGACTCATACCGGTGATCTCGTCTTTAATTACCTGCGTTTAGTTACCCTAACTTAAAACAGACTATGCTCACGGAATGACCAGCTATTGAGATGTGTGATTTAATTTTAATACACAACCAAAGCAGCCCTATGCTGCCTGGGGAATTCTTACCTAGGCCAGGCACTAAACGTTGGCAAACAGACCTATTTCATACAGCCTCTTAACAACAATGCATGACAAGGCATGGCAAGGCTTTTGACTATTTTAGACCATTTTAAAAAACAACAGAAAAGTCACAAAGTTCGCATTCAAGTGTCATGTGTGGACAACAGACTTGTGTTCGATCTGGTGCAAAAAACAACAAAAAACGGTGTAACCGAGGCCTATCACAGTGAAGTATAAGTAATGTGTAGACACTGAAAATGCTCTTGTTCAGGTATTTGCATGTATTTCCAGGGGGGTGGGACATAAATATCTGACATTAATTCACCCCAAATACAAAACCGGATTAAGTAGCTTGGCTTTGGTGTTTACATGGCAGTTAGGAAACGGTGTTATGACGGTAACCAGGACACAAAGCCACAAAGACTGATTGATTCAAGTGATGAAATAATCCCTTTTCCATATCCAACCCATCCTCCTCCAGCGATCCGCTTCGGGCGCATTCCTCAGTCGGAGAAACAGAGGTTGAAGGTGGAATTTGGGATGGGGGGAAGGAGCAAGGAGGAGCAAACCCCAACGCCCCCCGACCACAAGGTCCTGGTGCAACAGATCCACCAGGCCTACATGAAGAATTTCAGCATGAACAAGGACAGGGCCAGACTGATACTAACTGGCAAGACCAGCCGACCGGTAAGAGGAGGTGGGAGGGGGGAGCAGTTAAGGACATGGTTTAAAAAAAAAAAGGCATTTCTGATTCATATTGAGATGTAGTTCCTCTAATGTCCTCCTTTTTTTCCTCTTTACATATTTTGCCCCTCCTTTCCCTCTCCAGCCATTTGTTATACACGACATGGAGACCTTCCAGGCGGCGGAGCAAACCCTAGAGGTAAGAGGGGCAGCGGGACCCAGCCCTCAGTCCAACCCAGTCAGGGGCCTCCCTGCTGGGCAGGAGCTCCTGGTGGAGGGGCCCGGCGAGGCGGAAGCCCGGCTGTTCCTCTGCTGCCAGAGCGCTTCAGTGGAGGCGGTCACAGAGCTGACAGAGTTCGCCAAAAACATCCCTGGCTTCCTCCACCTTGACCTCAATGACCAGGTGACCTGAACACGATATTTACACTTAATTTGCCAGATACACTTTATTCACTGGTGTGTTCTTATGCCTGTGACACGATAGTGTCAACATTAACACGTTAACACTCACGATTAATCAAAAGACCTTGACCCTTAAAATTGTCACAGATGAAACACTACACTTTAAGTGTCGGCCAAACTGGATCCTGCAATGTTTGGGAAACATCCAGGATACGCATTGACGCACTGGGCCTTCAGTGTAATGAAAAGAAATGCAAGAGACTGTGATGTACCTTCAATTGCAGTACCTTGCAATCATTAAAGTTGGTCCTGTTGAACTGCAGCACGGTTTACTCCTTATCATTAATGTGTTTGGGTTAGCTTCTTGCACATGGCAGGATAAGAGGTCATAAGGGTTCATAATGTTTACAGTATTAACTGAATTAATATGAAAAGTGTGTGGACTGAAAAATTTGTTTTTAGGAGTAATGTGAGCGAAGGAACAAACTCGTCTGCCGCATAAATAATGACCAGCTGAGAGCCAATATAGGTTGTGGATATTTGTCGCACCAGTGAAGTCTCCATTAACAAAGTTTAAGTGCATAAAGTAATGGTAAAATACACTACAGTAGAAGATCTTACAAGGTTAAAGCAAAGGCAACTGGAGAAGAACGGTACTGTCAAAAATGTATAGATTGCAACAGATCATGTTACATTTATTTAGCAGATGCTTTTCTCCAAAGCGACTTACAGTAAGTGCATTCAACAATGAAGATATAAGTAAAAAAGGGTAAGAATCATTACTTGGGTAAGAGTACATTTACTTCTTCAAATAAGCAAACTGCTGCAATATAGAAACAAGAGACAGAGAAATATATATATATTTGGGGGGGGTTTGTTAGTTTCTTTCATGGGCCAAGATGCAACTGCAAATTAAATCAATTTGTTCAAATATTTTTTACACATTCACACATTTTGTTTTCATATATTTTTTTCATATATCTTACTTTTTACCCTAATTTCATTCCATACTTGTGAGGATGTTCTGCAAGCAAGCAAGGTATGCATCATGTGATTGGAAGGAAGGTTTCTTGGCTTTAGTTTGGTGCTAAACATGTTTGTGTAAAGTTAAGAGAATGCATTGCACCTTAGGTTTTGCACCTTCCTCTCATTATGGACATATCCAATCTCAGCCTTAAGTGGTTAAGTACAAGGAGCGATCATATCCGCTTCCTTGATAATGCCTCCAGTAGTTTTTGCTAGCTTTTATTCAATCTGTCGATGCTGAGGTTGGCTCAATATGTTCAAGCTTTTGTTGAAAAGGAACAAAACGGTGATGGTCACCTATGTCCCCTTCATTATGTCAACATTTCAAATTGTATTTGTTAATTGGTCACTTGTCTGAAACTGGTTTGGTAGGAAGCCAAAGCAGTCACAAGCATATATTGCCCTTAGCGGGGCATACATAGTGTCATGTTTATACTGCACCTGGTCATTATGTGGACAAACTGCTCACTCTGGAAGAAGCCTTTGAGTCAAGCGTTATTTTCAATCAAATGCACAGTATAACAGGGTCATTCTATTTTGGAGCACCCGCAGGGTAATTCTGGACGAGTAATTTATTGCTACAAGGCAAGGGTCTACTACGTATTTAATAAAAAATATATAATAAAATATTTATTTGTAATATTTATCTTTATTTGCAAACTGTAAAATAAAGACAAAATACAATATGAAAGAATTTGTAGCAATATCTCTAATCCACGCTGGATTCTGTTCCCTAGGTGACGCTGTTGAAGTACGGTGTGTATGAGGCCCTCTTCACCCTCCTCGCCTCCTGCATGAATAAAGATGGCCTCCTGGTTGCACGCGGCGGTGGCTTCATCACTCGAGAGTTCCTGAAGAGTCTGCGGCGGCCCTTCAGTGACATGATGGAGCCCAAGTTCCAGTTTGCCACACGCTTTAACGCTCTGCAGCTTGACGACAGCGACCTGGCGCTGTTTGTCTCCACCATCATCTGCTGCGGAGGTGAGGAGAACGAGACCACAAACCAGCGAGTCATTTCCTGTTTTATATTTCAAAAACCCCTCCAGTGAAATGTTTTACCTCCTATCTTTCCAGGTAACATTTATATTCAAATATAACGCAAAGTAGACACATCAGCACAAACATTTATTCAGAAAGCCTAGATCTTCTACATAGGAATGTTTTGCTATTTTTACTTTATTCCATGTGAGACAGTACGAGCTTTCCATTTCAATTGCATAAATATTTTCTGTAGGATAGAACTAACTGATGAATTTGGAAATATGTGATAGAAGGAGAACGTAATTAATCATAACCCCATACATATTTTACTCACCACATATATAATTTGAAGACTGCTTGCTTGCAGACAAGCAAGTAGACTTTTTAATTTAGGTCATCTTGTGTTTTTGAAGGCACGCTTAAACTGGTGATTTTATTGAAATCAGTGTTTTGTTTTGACCAGTGTTCTCCTGATCTATGTCCATGGTTCTCCCACACCTGTACTGGGGGGAAGGTGTGAAGGGGCTGAGAGGGTATGAGGAATTGAGACATTTGCATATTCAAGATGATGCTTAGCCATTAGTTAACGGAATTTATTCAGGGGTTTCATATTCATCTAGAGGGAGTCCTTAACAATTCGATTGGTTTTCGTTTCTCATTCTCATTTCATTCCCTCCTCCATTTCTCTTCTTATTTTCTCTCCTCAACTTTTGCCTAAACATCGATCCTTCTCTCTCCTCTCCGCTCCTCCCCTTATTGTTCTGTCTCATCTAGATCGTCCAGGGTTAGTGAATGCCTCCCTGGTGGAGCGACTCCAGGAGAGCATCGTGCAGGCTCTGCAGCTTCACCTGGTGGCCAACCACCGTGATAATGCCTTCCTCTTCCCCAAGCTGCTGCAGAAGTTGGCCGACCTGCGTGAGCTGGTTACCGAGCATGCTCAGTTGGTGCAGGACATCGAGACGACGGAGGACACGTCTCTCCATCCGCTCCTGCAGGAGATTTACAGGGACATGTACTAAATTAGAGAGAGACAATACGTGAGGCAAAGCACTGCAGCTGCTGCTTGTGGGAGTTTACAATATTGCAGACGGAAGTGCTTAGAACCAGGAAATGAAATTCAACAAGAGTCCACCAAGGGTCTCTGAATGTTGATTGTTCATTGCGTGAACATATGCTGCAAGAAACGCTAATTCGCTTAAACATAAAGGATAAGTTCTTCTTTTAGTTATAGTAGTTCTAACTATCTTGGACCCCATGGCCTATTCACAGGTGGTCTTGCATGATTCTAGAGGGTAGACACCATTATAATCCTCAGATTTTCTAACATGATTCTAGAGTATAGACACTTTTATATCCACAGATTGTCCAATATGATTCTAGTGTGTAGACACCATTATATCTACAGATTGTCTAGCATAATTCTACAGACACAATTATTCCAGAAACTGCTTTGGGTTGAGTTTTTTTTTACTTCTTCCTGTGGCGATGTAGCTGAGCTAGGACGGAAGGCAAGCTTGCGAGAGTGTTTGAAAAGATGAAAAATTTAGCATTAATTCAATAGCTTAATTTGAAGTGAAACTACTACAGACACCAACAAACTCGTGAAATAATAGAATCATGAAATAATCATGAAAAAGAAAAAAACTAGAATCATGCTAGAATCTTCTAGATAGAACATTCAATCTGTGAATAGGCCCAGACTTAACCTTTAACCAAAATTCAACTGTTGTGCCCATCCCTTTGACACGCCACAAGTCGATGCCCCGAGCCCAGCTGTTCCATGATCTGTTGCAATGGGGCGCGACGCCTCATTTGCAGTGTCTGGTTGGGCTGTAACAGGGATGGGTAGTTATTCACCTTAAACATCTGCCCATTTTCTGATTCTGCTTTGGAAGATGTTTATCTCTCGATTTCCAATTGCAATGCGAATCCAATATGAACATATATATTGTCGTGATGCAAACTCTTGAAACTAACTATAATCAACAACAATTACCATGTTTGATTAAATGTTTACAAAAAGTATTGGTCACATGCAATACTACGTGATTTAAATAGACTTTCAGAAAGAAGTAAACAATAGCAATACAAAGTCATCCAAATGCCAATCTTTTGAATATGGATGGTCAAACATGGTCAATCAGTGAAAGAAGATCTTTCATGCACAATCTGGAGATTGTGCACATTGCTACCTTAAATCCAAATGGAAAAATGACATAGGTTCTCACTTTCTTGTTGGTTGGAAAAACAAGGTGAGTAGAGGCCAAACAACCAGCTGATTTCTTGCTTAAAGGGGACATATTATGCCTCCAGGTGTGAGTGTGATTAGCCTTACAAGCCGTTTCAAAAATCTGCCCCATATGACATCACTAGTGGGCGTGTCCACCTAGATCTGTGCTGGATAGATCAGTCTACCAGCCTTCCCAGTGGACTGAAGTAAACGTTGCTCATCTATCCAGCACAGATCTAGGTGGACACGCCCACTAGTGATGTCATATGGGGCAGATTTTTG
>OMKX01078448.1:0-13791 GCA_900302425.1 Brosme brosme
GCTCCAGTGCAGTACCTTGTACTGGGCCAGGGTGACCTGTCCCTTCTGATAGCTCAGCATCAGCTCGGTGTTCTCTGCCCTTACATGGCTGTCTTTGGTTGCCTCTTTGATCTGTTCAGAAAGGTCCCTGTAGCCGTTCAAATAGAAGAAACACAGCAAAAAGAAACTTTTTTTAAAGAGTCTGCAGATATCTGAATGGTTAATTGAGTCCAAAGTTGAGGACCAACAGCCTGTATTTAATATGCAAGGCTGTGTGCACCCCGGATTCTGTTTGTGCACATGAAACAATGGAATCAAAGCCCTGCCATAAGCCAATGGCAGATAGATTTGACCATTTGGCAAATCTTAAAGGGGACATATCATACCACCAGGTGTGAGTGTGATTAGCCATTACAAGCAGGTTTGAAAATGTGCAGCTTCTGACATCACAGGTGGGCGTGTCCACCTAGATGTGTGCTGGATAGATCAGTCTACCAGCCTACCCAGTGGACTGTAGCAAACGTTGCTCATCTATCCGTCACACATCTAGGTGGACACGCCCACCTGTGATGTCAGAAGACGCAGATTTTCAAAACGTCTTGTAACGGCTAATCACACTCACACCTGGTGGTATGATATGTCCCCTTTAAGTGCATTTTGAACCCCACAGCTCTCTATTTTTCAGAGTAGCTACTTTAATATAAATTATATTTAAATCCATATATGAATATGCATATTATGGGAGAAATTTACTGAGGTTTAAAGGAGGTATAAGGGTTATTTCTCCTGTATGTTTGAAATAAGCGTGGAAAACGCAGAGTCATCAAAGGGCCCTTGTTTCAAGGGAATTCCATGTGTCTTTTATGACACCTCCTGATAATCCTCCAACAGGAGCTCTTTATCGCATGCTTAGATTGGAGTTGGCCTTATGGATGACCAGAGACCAATGAAGATATTATCTCTCTATAGTCTATATTATATGACCTTATTATTTTTCTCAGTTCAATTATATGTTAAGGCTAACTAATTAAAGTTAAAGTTAAAGTTAAAATGTTACCAGTCGTATGATATTTAGCATATAAAGGAAGTCATATCTGGCCCATATGTTGGTTAGGTCAACAAAGGCCTACATCCTGAGGGACATTCACATGTCACTCATTTTCAGAGTCTGCCGCCCCTGAGATGAATCCCAGTTGCTTAGCTGACTCTAAATTGACTTACAACACTTTCCGGGGTGAATCCGGGGTGCACACAGCCTTGCATATTAAATAAATTCATAACACTGTAGTTTACCAAACATTCAGGGGAATAGGATAAGTGCATGTTTAGTTAATGGGCAACTGGGCTGTGGGACACAAGAGGTGTCACTTTCTAGGCCCGATGTGTTATGATTGGTTAGTGCATGTTAGGGGAAGCCACACCGTTCAGGAATATAACTTGGAGCCTGATGCTCGATCAGGAGTTCTTTGCAAACACTCAGGTTTTGTTCTTACTTCTGTGCAAGTGATAATAAAGTCTTCATCTTTCAAACCTCGCCTCTTCTCGACCTCTCGTATTTTGTTAAAGTGTTACAGTAAGGTCGTTTATCCACCACAATATATTACTGTTTATAACGTTATTTATTATATATTATATATTAACAGTTTTACATTCAACGGGGTCTTTTTTTTTCCTCAATGAAAATTAGTCAAGGTAGGTGTAATAATCAATAAATGTGTCGATCCATGCGTACACCGATTATTATTTCATTATCATCATCATTATTATACACACGCACCATTATTATTACTATTCCTTAACATAGTTTAAGGTTGGTGATGACACGCCAGTTGTTGCAGATTGTTCCTACCTGTCAGGCATCTCCACCTCTTCTGCTGTCCGGTTCTTGTTCTCTGTCTCCATATCTGTCTGCAGAAACTACAAACGTAACTAACACATCCTTGTTTTATTTACCAACACCATTAAACAATCAACACCATTACAGAAGGGGGCAGCAATAGCTGATGATAATAATAATAGTACAGCTACTCACCAGAGAAAGAAAATGTTATTTCGGTGACTTCAGTCGTTTGTTCTTCAAGACCACAGTGATACTCTCTTCAGTTTGGAAGCTCGGTGCTGTTTCTGTTCTGTCTGCCTCTATGTTGCTGCCTTCTCTTTATATGCAGCCTCCTTCGTCTCCTCCCCTCTGGTCCGACTGACACAAACAGGAAGCGCCCCATTGCTGCGGCTGACTCGACATCCACGTTGTAACAAGAACTCCGCCGGCCCCAGGACCTCTGCTAAACATGACGGGGCACATTGAACCAAGAACAAAGCGGTACCGAACAACGGCGGGGAGGGACTATAGAAGTTATCATGACGTTGCAAATCTGGGCACCAATAGGAAATCAGGGCAATGGGGGGGGTGAGCCTAGCGTGAGCAATGTTTATGGAAAGAACAGGAGCGGGAGGGAGCCGAGGGTGAGCACTAAACATGATGGTGCAACTTTAAGACTTAACAGTGGGAGTCCTTATCATGACGGTGTACGTTTATGAAGTATGAGAGAACAGGTTGTTCTAGAGGCGCAAGAAGTGAGTGGGCAAAAAATATCGACTGCCTTCAATGTTCAACATCAGTAATCAGTTTCACGTGTTCGTTTGACGTCCATGCACATTCATAATGTGTGGTCGTATGGGTTCGTGATGTGGCACGTCGTCTCTTTAGGCAAGACTTATCGAGGTCTCGACCGTTTTTTTCGCACTGATCAGCACATTCGAATTACTGGTCAGCTGAACCGAGCATTTCCTATTTTTGTCAATCAGGCCTAATCGCATGCTACAAGTTCACTGCGGACGTTCGCCAGAAACCTGCACTTCAACCATTACCCAAGAAGGTTAGGTTAGGTTAGATACTTAAGTTTACTTACTTTAATGAGTCTTCACACTTGACGCCAGTGTGAAATGGGATTTTTTTTTAAGCTTCTCTACTACGTAATACTTACCACGGTTGGATGACAAAGGTTTTATATTTATATTTATATTTAAGTAAATAACAAAAAAAACAGGACTATTAGTTTCATGGTTATGCTAGATTTCTATTGTGTATGTTTTTGTGTGCGAATCCAATGATCTAAACCTCCCCCTGCTCCCTCTATACCAACCTTAACCTCCCTTTTAGTCTAACATTAACCTCCACCCTCCTCTCTATCCCAACCTTAACCTCCCCTTTAATCTAACATAAACCCCCACCCTCCCCTCTATCCTTACCCTAAATCTCCCCTCTATCCTAACCATAACCTCCACCCTCCCCTCTATCCTAACCTTAACCTCTACCCTCCCCTCTATCCTAACCTTAACCTCACTTGTCCCCTTTATCATAACCTTAACCTCCCCTCTATTCTAGCCTTAACCTCCCCTCAACCTAACCTTAACAGATTGACGTGCCAATAAACTGGTGCTCAATGAAACACCCACCTTCCTACCCAATGTCAACAATCACCAGGACCCAACTAGAATGTGACATGTTCACCAACAAGGAAATCCATCCGACAACAGCAAACAGCAACCAACTGGTATGGCATGATGGACCAGTTGTGGGGTGTGCAATTATGCAGGAAATACAGCCCCTTGCTTTTCCTTCTTGTTGAAGACAACATGGGAGGGATATTTTTAACCATTTAATAATAAAAACAGACTACTTTAACTATCGCTTAAACACTGTAGCTTAGCAGTGACATGGGTCCCTTGTTGTAGTATTGAGTCTTTGAGAGTCTCTTCCTGGATCTCTCCTGGAGTCATTAGTTTGGGGTGCTCTGCCACAACATTGACATACTCCTCTGCCACTTTCGCAATCCTGGGTGTCCACCTCCTTGTGCTGGAACAGGATGACGGGACATGTAGTCGGCTGGGTTATCGGCTCCCTTAATTGAACTGGTGCTGTTCCAGATGCTCTGGAGCAGGTGATGTGCCCGTTTGAAAGGCAGTGTTCACTTGGCACATGTCAGCACAGATTCTGACCACGTCTGGGTCCTTAGGTTTTGAGGGCGTCATGATTTTCGGGAGGGAAAAGGGGGGAAACCCACAGTGTTGGGCATGTCACGAGCGTGATGATATCATCGCTCTCCAGGTTCTCCAGCTCTGTCTCGAACCTCTGACGAACGCGGAAGGACACCTGCCTGAGTGTGGCTGCCATGTAGGCTGAACATCAGTGTTGATGTGCAGCTTTACTTGAAACCTATTCCCTGAACCAGCTCTGGGTAACTACACTACTTCATCTGCCACTGTACACCTCATGGGAGGACATATAGTTTATAATTGTGATGAGGCCTAGCTCCTCTGCTGTTTTGTTGCATATCAGAGAGCTGCATTAACCTTGCAATACATAGAATAGGCTTTCAGTATTTTTGTATCATGCCACTGCGCTGATTGCGAACGACCCTCAACCATGGGTAGTGGGTAGGTTGAGTCATATGGAAATAAGGTGATCTTAGTTGAACTGATCTGTCGGCATGGCCTCAGTGTTTTGAGCACTTTCACTGATGACGTTTGCAGCTCCTATCGACACTGATTCTCTTGCCACCATTCAGCTGAACGTGTGTCCGTGGCTGTGCAATGTTATTATTAGTGTCGATTACAAACACGTGTCATCCCTGCTAGATTAACCTGGTCTGGAGTCATTTTGTTGTGCCAGTCTCTTGGAACACTTTCTTATGTGTTGTTTACCAATATCTCTTGGTTCATATTCTCTTTGGGGCTGCCTTTGTTTTGACCTATATTTCCTGCACTGGTTATTTGATGCGTTTATTGGCAGCTGATGTTGCTGATATATTGCATTCACTAAGGCAGTTACCCCCTGTTTGATGGTCCCATGGTCAAGAAGCTTGTCCAGGGCCATGTCAGGCTCTCTAATTATCCTGGTTGTTGTACTGCCTTCTGTAAAACATACACCTGGTACTTAATATATTCTTTGGTGAAAAATACCCTGCTTGCTTCATTTTAGTACCAGCATATGTGTCTGTCTCTGCTGCCAAAGCAAATATATGTCGTGCACCCCTTTGCCTGCTTAATGCAACAATGCATTTCACCTAGTGCCTCCTGTAATGTTCATGGCAGTGATTGTAGTTCTCAAACCTTTGCACCCATTTGGTCCATTGTGGTCCTATTGCTCTTAAATCCCCTTTGGTGTCAAAAGCAGCAATGTTGATGGGTGCACCATTCTGAGCAGGAATTTTCTTTTTCTGTATTCAAAGTGAGTGTAGCTTTGTAACTAACATTTTGTCTTCGTCTTTTTTTTTTTATGTTTTTGTTGTTTTGCCAGCCGTGAATCATCACCAGACAGTGTTGTGTACGTAATGGGAAAAACGGTTGTGTATGAATGCATGTATTTCCGCACTATGCCATCATGCAAAGCGGTTTTCATTGTCATCAACAAATAGAGTTTGAGGGTCTGGCAGAGTTCGAGAGTTCTTAATGCAAATGTGCTTTCATTTCTATGTGATCAAGCTGCCTTTGTAAGTCAGTTCTACCTGGGTCCAGCACATTGAAGGCTTCAGAACACGGCTCACAGCTAATTAAACTTAGTTATGATTAAAACATGGCCACCCTCGGCACATAAGACAGGGTTAGGCTGATCATCATGAGATTGTTTTCATGTTGGAAGCAGCAATGTAACTACAACTACTATTTCAACTTCAGTCATAACTCCAACCCTATTTGATATACTTGCTACTATTGTGCCTTTAAAGAAATGGCAGGCAAAGTTTATCCAGTCATCACAAATCGTGATGGAGTTAAACCTATAAAACATCCCCATAAAGTTCTAGCCAAGTCGCATCATGAAATTTAAACCATGTAAACACTATGTTGGCTATATTATATTGATTGTGGGGATGAAGATGCTATATGTCCATGTCACCGTCATTCGATTTTAACGGTTGTGTGTTGGTTTGAACCTCGCAATTGCAACTTGCGGCTATATTTATTATTATTATTCCTGCTGTTTACAGGTGAACGAACACATGGACGGTGAATCAGGGCTTGTGATTGGCCACAGCCAAAGAGAGAGGAAACGATCCTACAGAGACTTTCTGTTAGATGTGGACGACGTGATGGAGCAAGACTCCAGCGACCAAGAGTTCAGCACCACGGTGACCCACAAGGTGCATGGCTGACTCCTAAGAGCTGATTCTAGATCACAATTGTGTCCACGTGTTCTGATACTGCACCTTCATTTACAATTCATGGTCACTAAATATATAAATAGCTCTATGAAATGTTTCAGGAATCGAAGGCCCCACAAAACAAGATGAGACAATTCTGCAGTAAGAACACACTTTCTTCATCTTATGTGGAATATTTAAAAACAAAAACTAGTGTTGCAAAAGTTTCAGTCCAGCCCAATTTATAGTAGGTGTTTCATGGCCATGGGAAGATTTGGTAGAGGCAGACCTCTAAGTCTTCAAGTGAAGTATGAAGAATATACAGGGGTTTAGAAAGGAAGATGTGCATAAGGTAATTTGTCCATACGGCCATAACCACAGATGAAAAGAGCAATGCAGTATGTCCTTAGGGCCACATATTTGGTCACATGTATGACCCATGTATGAAGCAGTATCTATGTATTTTCTTTAAGATTTAGTCAACAGAATAGGTGAATGGTAGCAATGTTCTTGGCGATGAACCTCTAGCTATTCAATAAATGACTTGCAGTTTACGGCAGAGAGGAACCGTACAACCCAGGCCTCCCCCCAGCAACCCATGTCCAGGCCTCGCGGGACGGATGGAGAGACGGAGGAGGGGAGAAGATGAATCACCAGAATGTACCAATGCAATGCTAAGTATCCCTCAACAACATCAGAAATGGCAGTCAGGCTAGCGAATGAGGCTAAATTAGCCCCGGCTACATGTTATATTTGTTGTTTTTATAGGACTGTAAAACTATCTACATGGCATAATTTTAACACATATTTAGTCTTCTATGCATTATGAAATTACATGTTTTTTTATGCACCATGCATTTTAGTTTCTATGCACCACATATCTGCTTCTGTATTTTGAATATTTACTCTAGTATGGCGCTGAAGACAACCTGTTGCATACCGATTCTCCAGCAGAGAGCACAATTGAGGTAACTGTTGATTAAAGGAAGGCTGACCTTATGCACCAGATGGTTTGTTTCCATCTGGGATGTCGTCCTTAGGAACTGTTTGGAAAATGGAAGACACTTTCAAAAAATACTATCAGTCTATCACCACCTGCATTTCAGGCTGAATTAGCGATTTTCAGTAGATTATAATGATCGATTTTTAAAGTTGCTTGGTTTGTTCATTGTTCAGGCTTGTTTGGAATTCAGTCACCTAGTCACCTAGCTGAGTACTGGGCCTATCTGAATGACAAACACTTCATTTGAATCCACCTTCACTAGCCACCATGACTTTGTTACCAACCCAATAGCCCATCACAGGCCTTATCCAATCCTAACAATGCCTGGTTTACAAAGTACCACCAAGGGCCCCATGAACTACACAGAGGGCGTGACATCTTTCTCCGGTCCAACGACGGACCAGGCCAGTGTTAGCCACTCCTCCTCTGAGTGTGGGGACGTTAGCGGTGCTGATCTGGTTGTGGTCAACGCTGCTGCTCACCTGCACCTTATGGGGGAGTCTCTGGCCTTGATTGGTCATGAGCTTCAGGAGACAGATGTGAGTTTTGTGGGAGAAAAATAATCAAAATTCTAATATATATTTCCACTACTAACTACTATCTACCTCCTTTACTATATTAGTTGGTCTAATGCTCAGTCATTTTGATTAAATATTTCACAGATCCTAAATATTTGGAATGCTCGACAACAATGTAGTTTAGACAGATTAAATAACTTCCAAACAACAACACACACATAGAGACCAAATGTACAATCCCAGACAAACGTGCGGATGAGATAGGAAGGGGATAGACTCTAGATACTCTAGAGCAGTGATTCTCAACTGGTGGCTGCAACCCATAAGTGGGTTGAGTGGGTTGCAAGGCATATGCCAAACCTTAATCTTTAGAAAGAATAACATGAATAAACTAATGTTTCAATGTTAATTAATGATTCAATAGCTTACTATTTAATTGAGTTTAGCCCCATTTAGTGCAGCATTTTGATCGCTCCATGTTTTTAAGTACATTACATTGTACATAACGTTGTTGATAACTGCAATATTGGTAAATAAATATTGACCAATGACACATGTGGATCCTGAGGCTAGACCAGTTGAGTACCACTATTGTAGAGAATATCAGTGTGCACCATTGAATTGACTGGTGTGGTTTTCCCTGCAGAAGGCGGTGTGTGCCAGCAGCAGCATGTCTCTGCTCATGGATTCCATGCTGTGTGCCCTGGTGCCGCTGGTCTCCCTCACCTCCCTCATGCCCGAGTTAAGGGGCATCCCGCAACACACACTGGTATGGGCCATACAGGGAATACACACATGCATATGTATACCACACGTCAACAAACATGTCGCCCCCTGCTGTATGTATGTATGTGTTACTTTTGTTCACACCCACACACACGTACACCCACACACGTATGCATACATATGTACGCAGACATGCACACGTACACGCACGTACACAAACACACACGTACACATTCACAAACACACACAAACACTGTCATGTTGGTGTTTCAGATTAAGTCTTAATGGAGTCTTAATGGTGCTCTCTCCCTTCTATCAAGGCGGATGCTATGGAAAACATAGCCTATATGATGCCGGGCCTTTGAGGGACAGGCAGGCTAACAGGCTAAGACTATCACTTCACTGTCACATGTCTCACATGAAAGTAACTAAAGAAGTGTTTTGTTTTGGAGCTCTTCCTGTTGCTAAAAATTAAAACGTGTTTTCTTAGGTGGGTTATCATGTGTGCAATACTTGTTGTGGTTATGCGCGACAGACCTGTAGTGCTGATCTGGACATTAGGGTGTGGTTGTTCAAAGTTGTATGTGATCTACATCTCACGGGCAACCGTGTCTCCACCCCATCACGGAATGTTTTACAGCCTGAAGACTAAAAGTGACAGCTGCGCAAAAGAAACTTCATCTTTTTGTGGGTGTGGGTGTTCAAAGAGATTAAATTAATTGGGAGTGGCTTAACAGGTTTACGCCCGAGACTGCAAGGTTACACCAGGAACAACAATTTACATAGGTGCCAAGTTGGGCAGAGACTGAGGTATATTTCAAGAGACAGGTCTACCAAAGAGAGTTTTGGGAATGAAAGAGCTAACCATACTCCATTAAAGCTCAAACACTCAAGTTACAAGAAGACAAACGATCAACCGAGAGAGACCACTACAACGATGGGTAAGTGTCTTGTCATAAGTTAGTATGTTTTATCCTGGTTTTCTACCAAACGTTTTTTCAGTTGTGAAATATGTATTATGCTATAATCATTAAGAATATGGTTTGTTGGGTATCACAGCATTGTCGTCGTTTCAACCTATGTAGTTGGACATACTTGAAAACATGGAGGATATATTCTGATATGTTCTCTTTCAAATAATTTCCTCAGGCTGTGAGGTTTTCGCTTGTATGTATTGGTTTAACCCAGTTTAATGTTTGTATTCATTATTCTGCCAAGTTCCAGGTCTCTTTGGGTTTGTTCTGTTCTCTGCGCTTTCATATTGACATATCATTCCCTCTGGCATAGCGATGGTTATCAAACTAAATGGCATGGTCAGAGTAGAGAATGCAGCCGGACAGGATTGGCAAGGTGTGGCATACGCACACACAAGTTCACCCAGACAACAGAGGAAAAACAGGGAAAAGCCTGTTTATTTGATGACAGATTTGGTGTGACGTCATTGCCTAATCGGTAAATACCTTTTTTGTTCTTTGTGACTTGGGTAGAAACCGAATTTAGTTCCCTCGGATCATATTCTATCGGTCCATCAATGTGTAAGATATGTTTATCATAGTACTGAAAACATAACCTAGACTACCGAGTAAGAAAGACTTCATTTAGCAGGCTCAAATTTGTAGATAATCCCTGTCCAATCATGTAATTAAATAAGAATAGCAGAAGAAGTGGATGTGTCAAACAAGCCTGTGACCCAAGTTACATTTCTGAGCAAACACTTTTACACATATTTGAATGATGTAAAACAGTCTGCAACGAGTCACGGAAGCAAACCAATTTTCCAACCTATTATAACGTTTAAAGGAAAAGCATTTGCATCATATGATTCAAATGCTTTGTTTTGAGACGCATGGAACATACCAATTCTTAATTTGTAAATGTTAAATGGTAACCAACTCTAAATAACCATTACTACATCAGTACAATAATGATAAACTTGGCAGGGAAGAGACGGCCTCGGAACACACAGGTTGACTTAACGGCTGATATGCTGCATTGCATTCACAGAATAACTCTCACTTTGTCCCACTTTGACTTTGTCCCCCCCCACCCCTCCAGCCACATCGGGCTACCCCTCCACCTCAGAAGTGAGGCTGGTTCTGCTCGGGACCCTCGGCTGTGGAAAGACTGCCTCGGCGGACACCATTCTGGGCCAGCTGGCTTCCGCTTCCACCTCCTCCTCCTTCGGCTCTTCATCCAGGATTTGCCACCGGCGGCAGGGCGTGTCCGAGGGCCGCAATGTGACGGTGGTGGAGGCTCCCCGCTGGTACTGGAACGGCCGGCAGGTTGAAGAAAGCGTGAGGAAGGAGAGCCAGCGTGCGCTGCAGCTGGCCGCCCCCGGACCCCACGCCTTCCTGCTGCTCATCCCTGTCTGCCAGTTCACTGAGGTGCGTTGTGCTGCTGGTTCAACCTGCATAGGCGCACACAACCACTCTTGTTTTGATCAGTGCACGTTTCTGGTTTGGATTTGTGTGATTTCCCGTTTACTTAATTAGTATTTTCTGCAATGGGATTTAGCTTTACTAATCATATTTCCACCTTCCCCCCAAATGCAAGCTAGGCGTTTGGCTCCATTACAGGCTGTATTCCTACTCGTATTATTCTGAGTCTCCTCTCCTCTGATTGGTGTTCCCAGGTGGAGGGGCGTGTCCCTGTGGAGATGAAAGAGGTGTTTGGTCCGGAGGTCCTGAAACACACCCTGGTCCTTCTCACCTGTGGAGACTACCTGGCAGGACAGACAGAGGAGGTGACCAGCTTTCTTGAACCTATTTTAATCGTGGACCCATATAATAATTCCATATACCAATTACAAATTAATTACACACATCCTTAAAGGTCTTGGGATACATTTGATAAATCATGACGGACGGACGGACGGATATGGCATTTCTGACCAATTACATTTGAATGATAGCTCTTAAATATTGTCCACGGCACCTCTAATCTTCCACTATTAATTAACAAATAAACCAGCTAGAGGATGCAAATGTGGGCATTTTTCCCCAACAAAGGGAAATAACTGAAATTGCCTTCTTTCCATGTAGCTGTACCTGCAGGGAGAGGACCCGGGTCTGAGGGAGGTGATTGGCCGCTGTGGTGGGCGTTACCACATCATCAACAACCGCCAGCGACATGACAGGCAGCAGGTCCGCACCCTGTTGGAAAAGGTGAGCTAGAGTAACCATGACAAACATCACCAGTTGAAACCAGAACCTGAGGAATGAGGAATGAGGAACAAGGAACGTGTTCACTAGACAGTTTCTGTTGCTCACCTTTTGAGAAAGTACTTTGTATATATTCTAGTTATACTGTAGTCTAGACTTGTAGTCTTGTTATACTGTAGTCTAGACTAGTAGTCAGTCTTGTTATACTGTAGTCTAGACTAGTAGTCAAGTCTAGTTATACTGTAGTCTAGACTAGTTGTCTAGTTATACTGTAGTCTAGGCTATAGGTGAGTCTAGTTATACTGTATTCTAGACTATTAGTGAGTCTAGTTATACCATGTTATTTTACAAGATCAACATGTATGTCACAATATTGATGTCTGGCTTATCAATTCAAATTGAGGACTACAAGTGAGGTTCATAACAATGAAACAAAGGTAAATTAAGGTAATTGTACCGTAGTCTAGACCATGTTATTTTACAAGATCAACATGTATGTCACAATATTGATGTCTGGCTTATCAATTCAAATTGAGGACTACAAGTGAGGTTCACAACAATGAAACAAAGGTAAATTAAGGTAATTGTACCGTAGTCTAGACCATGTTATTTTACAAGATCAACATGTATGTCACAATATTGATGTCTGTCTTATCAATTCAAATTGAGGACTACAAGTGAGGTTCATAACAATGACACAAAGGTAAATTAAGATAATGGTATCAAATCTTTTATTATTTTTTTAACAAAACATCCAACCACATATTCTGTTAATTCCTGATCATACGTATCACAATAGGACAAAATAATGTGACGATACCGTCCCGATGAATGTTGATGAACAAGTTAAGCAACCGTCTCTACACTGAACCATAAGACCGTGGAGTGCAGTTCCTGGGGTGGGGTCATTGTCTTTGACACATCCCATAATCCTCATTCAACAGGTGGAGAACATGGTGGCCATGAACGGAGGACCCTACGTGCAGACCAGCCAACAAAGAGAGGTGAACGTCCAAGCCACACTCAGGAAGCAGCCTCTCAATATGAGAGAGAGCCCCAGACTGGAGAAGGAAGAGGCGAAGGACACCATTGATTATAAGGATCCACCAGTATCCGTCGGTAGGAGGAGCACAGACATGACGATGAACCCTGGGTTCCCCAGGGATGAGGGGCGATTGAGCAGTGGGGTGTTAGGGGCACTGAGTCCTCCACCTCACCATGGCAATGGACTGGATGGCAAGTACAGCTCTGTCATCGATAGCTCTGTTTTGGACCAGCTGAATGCAGGTCAATTACATTAAACATATGGTCTTATCTGTAAAGAATGGCATGACTTTACAAATACCCAAGCCTAATTAAACATGCTATACTGTCTTTCAACAGCAGAGCGCGCCATACTGCCACAGATATCCAAGGTTAAGCCGAATGAGAAAAAGATCCCAACTTGTAAGTGTACTTGAAATCACACCCTCCATGCTGTGTACTTAATATGCATATAATCAAGTTCCAGGGAGCAATTCTGACTTGATGTCCTCCCTTATGTCTTCCAGCTTACCAGGAAATCCACAGCGTCAGAGAGCAATCCTCCTACCAGAACTCTCCCACCTACTCCTCTTCACAGTCCCCCAGCTCTGACTCTTCATCATCACTACTAGCCTCTTCCTCATCTTCATCACGATTGCCCTCTTCCTCGGCTTCCTCACAACTACCGTTCTCCTTTTCCTCATCTTCATCACAACTGCCCTCCTCTTCCTCATCTTCCTCGCAACTACCCTTCTCCTCTTCCTCATCTTCGTCACGACTGCCCTCCTCCTCTTCCTCATCTTCATCACAACTACCCTTCTCCTCTTCCTCGTCTTCATCACAACTACCCTTCTCCTCCTCCTCATCTTCATCACAACTGCCTTCTTCTTTGTCCTCATCCTACTCCACGTCTTCCTCTCCGGAGCTGCGTCTGGTTTTGCTAGGCAACTCTGGTGTTGGGAAGAGTGCGGCAGGAAACAGTATTCTGGGTAAAGAGGAGTTTGAGACGCGGCCCAACAGCTTGGTGGCGGTCACTCAGCAGTGTGAGAAGAGGAGAGCGCTGGTCACAGGCAGGAAGGTAAGAAGGCCTCAGAGGAGATGTACCTCAACTTCAAGCTCACTTCAGTCTCTACTCAGAGGAGGTGTTCTTTACTTCAGTCTTTGCTCAGAAGAGATGTACCTTACTTCAGTCTCTACTCAGAGATGTTCCTAAGTTCAGTCTCTATTGAAACTGAGAGATG
>OMKX01078452.1:0-10679 GCA_900302425.1 Brosme brosme
CAGTAGCCCAAGGTCAGCTGTGCAAGTCCTGAGTAATAATCATTTTTGCTGTATTTTATTGACAAAAAAAGCATTTAAAAAAAAGCATTCATCATCCAAAGCACCTTCTGAAGGTCACATTACATTAAAGAGTAACTCAGACAAATAGAAAATGCATGTTTGCAAGGCAAACAACACGCTTTAACACTCACACTTAACCAAAAACTACCTGGTACTGATTTGAATTCAAAGTAAATGGAAAGCTCCAGAACAAGCCTAAAGAAACGTTCAGTTATAGTCTGTTTAGAATGATGGCCCTGGAAGGAAACACAGTCACGTAATTACCTTGATTGCAGTTAACCTTGATAAGCCTAGATGGCTGGGCTGATAACCGCACCTTGCTCCCCGGGGAACGATTCAATGTTCGGCCTGAACTGTTCACATTCATGTCATGAAAAGTACGGGATGAAATGCTTTGACATGATTAGAGTGTCATCGCCTTTTGGCGATGTGCAATTATTTTGCTGTTGTTCTACAATATTTCACTGTGGGAACACATGATTTCTGGAGACAACGTGAAGTCAAAACGTGACACCACTGCAGCAGAGGAGTTTATGAGAGAATAGCTGTGTCCCAAAGCCTAGGCAAACTGAATTTCTCGCCAGGTCATTTAAGGCCGTCCCGATGTAAAGAATACTTTAGAGAAATAAAGACTTAGTTCTGACCAATTTCAGGGACCCAACGTATCCTTTGTGGCCTTCTGTTACCCACAATCCCCTGAACACATCCGACAGAAGATATTGTTTAAGAATATTGGAAAAAGAAACAGCAGTTCTTTTTATTTTTTGTACATTTTTAAATATAATTTTTTTAAATGTTAAAATATTGGAAGATACATTCAGAAAATCCATCAAGTTAATCAGAAGTTCATAGCTAACATTGTAAGCTAGCATAGCTAATGTGCATAAAGTTGGCAAAGTCACATTATTCATCATTGTGGTTTATTCCCAAAAAAATAGAATGCATTGCTATTCTTTTCACCAAAGGCTTTGCGACGCAGCTTGTCATCAACTACCAATCTCCCTTGCTTGTGGCATGAACCATACCTATCAGCAATTAAATATGATATTATATATATATGGAAAAACGACTTGGGATTTCAGTCCCAGAATCACTGCATGTCAACTTTTTTGACTTGTTCCTACTGAGAGAAATATGTCATTTAGAAAAAAGGACACACACATTCTAGCCATGCCGACGGTCTCGTACAACTAGTCATTCTGGGTAATGTAGGAAAACAACACCCTGGAATCGATCAGGACAAAGCCTGACAGGATAGCTTTTAACAAATTACACATAATGATAACGCACAACATACACATATTGAAAATATTAACAGTATTCTGATATGAACGCAAGTGTTTTAGCCTGTATTATTCCTTTACCTGACCTGTATCTGACATGAGTGTGAGTAGATCTGCCCTTAAATGGCATGCATGTGTGCATCTGCAACTACTATTACATTTGCATGAACAACAGGAAACATTTTGTAACAGTCCAGGGTTGTAAGTGAAACCATGCAGCTAACCGTTCATTTCTAGGGTTATTCGCTATGAGGATGGGATGACAGTTTGTAACTTGAGAATGAGGGCAAGATGGTGAACAAAGTCAGAGGAAATAGCTTCTGCTTTACTACCAGCTAGTACTCCCACTTGCTATCAGAGATATATGTGGGTGTGAGGGAGGACAGTTTAGGTTGCTGTTGCATTGCCAGAGATCACATATACTGTAGTTTCATATATCAATTTTACCACACATACAGAAGTAGCCTGTTGGATCAAAAAGTGGCTTCAATAGGCAAAGGTTTATCAGCTACACTACATGAAACCTCCTTGAGTAGGTGTTAGGAAAAGATATATAATGGGATGAGAATGTCTGTTAAAGAATGAAGAGAATGCAAGGGAGACGGGTTATGTTAAAATACCGGAAACCCAGGCAGAATGCCAGCGGGAGTTTAGTTTCGACAACAGCTAAAAACTAATAGCATTGCAGCTTCGAGTATCACTTACTGAGAGGACACATGCTGAACATCTGAGCAGTGGAGTGGAACTTTGTCACATAATGGTGAAGGATGACGTTTTTATTTTTTACTTTGTTTTGTATGGACAAAGAGAGGCAGGTGGGCTCTGATATATTACAGTCCCTATGCATTTAGTGAAATGTTTGATTAAATCCCCTCAGGAATATCCCACGTCTACAATGCTGTGGAGACAAGCGAAACAAGTTTTGCATGTTACAGTTAAGTCAAGTCGCTTGACAAGCTTGCTCAATAGATTTTTACCAATCACTGGAGCAAAATACTGGAGAACATGAATATGAAATTATGAAAGATTTTAAATCAATCTACACTTATATACAGAATTTAACGAGTTGTTTTTTTATATAAGGTTTAACAGCTAGCCCTTCTCTTAAACAAACATTTACAATTGTACATTTCACAGGCTTGGTCAGTGAAAATCACAACTGATTCAAATTGTTATAAAAACCACATTGTATCCAACATATTCAACCTCTTGAAACAAATGTGAAAAGACGATGCTATGAAATTTCAAGCGGCAATAACTTTTAACGACTGAATCAATGTGTCATTTGTGGAAGTTCCTCTGACCACAATAACATTTATTTGCACATTTTTGGTTCAGTAATTCAAAAGTTATTGCTAGTTGAAATTCTGCTGCTAGCACTTTAACGACAAGCCAGCTGCACAATGATGTTACTGTGAATAATCAAAGCCATTTTTGTAATATACCAAAATAATCTTGTGATTTTCAGTGGACCAAGACTGTGAAATATCGTCCAATTTTCCATCTTTAAAACAACACTGCCCTCAATCAGCTCTCTTGTCAAAAAGCCATTTAGCAAGCAAAAGATATGGAAAATATTAAAGTAAAACTAATTTCAACATTGCATGTGCAAGCCAGAAGAAGGGCCCACCCGACTACTTCAGCAGTTTTGCAATGTGATTCAAATATATGTGTCCCTTGTTAATGTTGAAACGAAATGTGAGCTTGAACTCACTCGGCTTGAGTCTGTATATGTCTATAGATGTTGATCCCTTACCTAGGCTGACTGGATGAAAATATCTTTTCAATTTGCCAACATAGATGCTTAGCTGATCATCCCAGAACCAAGCAGTCGAGAGTGTGGACACACAAGTGTTGGGTTACACTGGCATAATGCTCATTTATACCCAGATCTTAATAATCAAACAATGGCTAAAAAATCCAACATTTATGACAAAACTGAATTATAGGATTTAAAGTTAACTGCAGCAGATTTACTAGCCCTATGATAATTAGATCTTAAATTGGTATTCCGCCAATTGTTTTGTCTAGACACAGCTGTACTTAACTCCTCCGTTCATTTAGAAAATGTCGCTCTTGCTTATTCCTCTAAATCCAGTCAAACATTTGTCACATGGGAAAAATCTGATATTAGCTCACAAACTGTTTCCAAACCAGCAAGATGTCGACCCAGCTTAAATAATGCTCTCAATTTCCTCACAAGCTTCTTACACCTGGATGTTTCCTCAGTGTCCTCAAAACAGCTGACCAGTCCAGTCACTGACTCCCCCTCAGTTAGGTTAGAAATACAGTCCTCCCTCCATAAGTCTATTGTTCCCACCCCTTACTGGTCCGGTCATTGATGTTGAACTTGCAACAGGGTTGCTTTCAACCCTGCGTAGATCAAAGTTTTATTCACAAGATAGTTTTCATGCCCGCACCTCTAGGACCGTCAAGGTTGGGGCAGAGCCTAAACAAACAATTGTCTCTTCAAGGGTCTACTGTTTTTTTTAACAACGCCATGATAGGTTTTGCTCAAATGGCTCTGCAAAGCCTGAGCAGAGTCAATCATTTGAAGAGTTGATTTTTGCAAAGGCTGCTCTCTAGACGTATTTGATTGTAAGATTACCTGATATGACTGATATAATGACCCGTTAGACCTGTCTTTGAGACCAGCACGTTGTATCTATATTAGAGGTCCATGCTGTGTTGATATCCAAAGATATAAAGATAACTAACTGGTTTGGATAACTGTTCAAACCAGCCGTCCATTGTGCATCTACTGGGCCTGAAGCCATTTGATTCATGATGATGGAAGAGAATAAAGATAGTATAAAGTTAGTCAGAATTCCTTCCATGATTTTACACAAAACAGATGTTTGAGCTATCCAACATCTAAAGTCTGGATTTAATAGTTGTTCTTTACCTGGCATCAGGATCGTAATCACCACACCATAGTAGACAAAGCACAAGCCTCTTCCAACGCAATCTAACCTGAATGTTTGTTTTGCCCCAATCTTCCAGCCAACACACTTTATGCATCCCCAGACACACCCAGCCTGGAGATGTAAGAGTTAATAGACTCACTATTCAACTGGCTTTGACTTCCACTGAAGTCTCACTGCTGGCTCTCAGTACTTGTTCCCCTAAAGCGTGTGAGTTATGAACTACTGTGAACTCTATCACAAACATATCAGGCTTCTCTCTCACATACTCTCACACGCACACGCACACGCACACGCACACACGCGCACACGCACACGCACACACCCTAGCCCATATTTGTTCGACAGAAGTCAGGTCTTATACAGTCCGAACAATACTTACTCCATCAATTCAACTTGCCCTCTTCATCACCTTTTTTTCCACTTTCACCCTTCTTTTTGGACCACAAATGAATTAGAATGTTTTCCTAGTGAGTTTCTATTTATCACTGTTAGTTTCACTTTGTGTTCTACCAGGATGCTGCTTGGTTACATTTTTACATCTCTTTTATGATGGGAATGGTGCTGTTGTATTTCAACTTAATTAACAGTAAACAAGAGAATCGCGAAGCCAGCAGAGGTTTCTGCATAACCCGATACTTTACAAAAGCAAAATCTAATAATTTAGATGGTTTTTTTCTTCTTCCAACCTCCTCGTTAGAATCCCAAACCCACTCTGGTTAATTAATGCCATTTGTACTGCTATCATAGCATAACCGCTACCCTATCGTAGACAGAATTACTGACGCAATTGTTAAATCTATACATAGAGCTTCTCTGCTACTGTTTAAAATCCTGTGGGCAAACCTATCCAATACTTTCAGACTAATGTGTGTGCAAGAAATCATCCTTAGCTGCTGACTTCCAAACCTATCCTTGCTTCAAAATTTTAGCCTCATTTTCTATCCATTACTTCATCCAGATCTACTTGTATGTTATTATGGATGGTACAAAAAAATGCCATTTTGCTACAATTTCCAAAAAACATGTATATGACATGTTGAAGTAAAAGAAAATCTAAGCTTGATGTTAATCACGTCTTTTTTTACACATTCACTCTGGCTTACACCAACACTCCACTTTAAATCTTTAAAATCCCTTTGGAAATGAATTATAAAACATCCGAGTTGAGCTAGACATAATCATTATCATCATTCAATTCCATGTCCCTAATATCCTTCTCCTTCCTCATGGTGTCTCGTAGATCACCTGCCATCCGTCTGTACTTTCTGTAATTATAAAGAATATGTATGAGGAGGTCTGACAGGGAAAATCTCCACGCTGGCTCAAACTTGTCTTGGGGTCCGGGGTAGAACTTGGCAACTGAGCGGATTCTTTCTCTTCACTTTTTCAGTGCCTCAGAGTAGGACACTTTGAACTTGTGTTTCCTTAAAGGAGAACCAAAACCCTATGACCCCTCCTTTAAAAAAAAATGGGTTAGGTGGACAGCGGAGGACAGGTGTGTCACATGAAGTCTTCATCAGCAGGTGAATAGGTAACCATATCATGGTTACCCACATAGTGTTGAGAGGGAACCATCCAATGCAAACAAATCTACAAGTGGTGGTGGGTCTTGGGTGATCCCGGGAACAACATCATATGGCCCACCTCCACAATGCCAACACTGGTGCTTCTGTAGTGCCATACCGAGTCCAATCTCTTCCGCCACAGGTTGCGTGACGAAGGCTTCACATACTTTGTTAGTTTAAAGGACAGAAAAACAAGACATGGCAGCCATTCACCTCCAAGATATATTTACATTATTTCCCCTCTCCACCCCTCAAGCTATCCTTTATCTCTTACTCATCTGATATCCGTGCGTTCCCTATATTTCACACTCTTAATCTATGTCCCGCCCTAGTCGCCTACTTCACTCTGCTGCAGAATAGGTTTTTATCTACTCAGCTAGTTTGCTGATCAGCATTTCTGCATAGAATCCTCATACCACCCCGTCCACAATACATTTCAATGAGTCTGCTGCTTCCTGGGTCCGACAGCCTGAATACAACTTTAAATTCATTGTGTTTCTCTTTCCCTCGGCTAATGCATCGGGTCTCTTTATCTATTCCTGTTCTTGTGTTTGTGTCTTACAACTTTAACTCTATAAGGCCTACCTAGAGAGTCCCAAGTGAACCTGCCTGCCTCAAACTGAAATGCAGAGAACAACACAGGAGGCAGGCATCTAGGTAAACCAAAATACTATGAAAAATAATAGTAACACAAAAATAAAGTATTTAGTAAATAGACATAAGTCATATAAACCCAAGCACTAGGGGGCTGAGATTCCCCTGTTGTCTGAGGAAGTTTCAGCAAAAGGCAAAGTAAAACTAACTTTTCTGCCCCTCCAATAAATAAATCAACAAACAAAAACTGAATAAATTAAGCCGAGGTGAAACACTTAACATTAACAAAGGCCTAAAGGAATCCATCACCGAGTGGATAAGATAGTTGTGGGCTCCGGCAGAACTCTGACCTATATAATCATTATAGATGATTATAATATTGATGAGCTACATATAATTAAAGCAAAGCACAATTCAGACATAAAACCACGACTCCGTGAGAGGTATCCCAGATGGTAGATTTGAACTTGTCTTGCACTCACTTACCTGGCCTTAAACAGCCCTGTTATTGAGTGGCCTGTGAGGTGGGTAATGCCCTGATTATGTTATCAAGCACAAATAATACATAAATTAAGTATTTACCTAAGCAATTTTCTGACATAAGTGAGCTCTCCTTCAAGAACACTACAGTATCCCAACATCTTAACAAACTCTACATCAATTCAGCAAAGCAAAAATAGCAGTGCCTGCTCTCATAATTATTCTGGATGGTTTTAGAGTGGCTTTCTCTTTAAAGCTCTGGAAATGCCATGCTCCGGTATTGATTCTTTTTCAAGCATTATGATGGCTCTCAATGCAGTCTTTTCATGTGGTGCATTTTCCCGATGTGTCCAGGGTCATACAGACGGTGACGGGAACAACACCACAAAGTCTAAGAGGGCTTAGCGCGTGCTGTTTAGGGTTGAGGATAGGCCCATCGTGTGCTCTGTGTGTACTGAATGAAGGAAGAGGGAGCGAAGTCATTGAGGCATGCAAGAAGGACACTCTCCTTTGAAGGCAATCCGTCAGGTGATCAGGTACAAGGGTGCATGGGATCCTCAGATTCAGTTACTCTCAGCTACATGATTCACTAAAGTACAAAAAAGAAATAAGTTACAAAAACTGTATGCAACACACCTTTGTTTTCCTGGTCAGTAACTTGCCATTTCTGCTCAAACAATGTCGTCATAAGCCTGTGGGATCCCTTTAAAAGTCACTCTTATTTTGTATTTCAATGTGACTGTAAACCCTCATGGGTCAGCCTATTGATTTCCGTAGTACTGACATCAGGTGCCAGAGTTTGTCTTTGACACTTTCTCTCCATTTCAAAGATCCCGAGGCATGGGTGATATTTTCAGAATCGATCGGTTTGATCAGAGGCAGTCTGATGAACGATGACAATTTGTCACATCCTGTCTTTGTGTCTGGCCATTTGTCATCGCTCCCATTCGCCAAGTCCACTCTAGAGGCATTAGCCAATTAGCAAGCACCAATTGCTGCTTCTGCTGATGGACTTTAAATTCAATTAGCAAAGCTTTCTCCTCCTTAATATAATGGATGCATATTTGTATTCGGTGTGTCTGAGTGTTCAAGGAAGTGGTCCAGAACTCATTTCATCTGTGTCCACTTTGCGTTTAATTTAATGGCGAAATCACTCATGTTAACAGCGGCCGCTTGTTGAACTGAGCTCATCGTGTTATTTATTAAAAGACAAGAGGAAACAAATACATGTTTAAGAAATGAACAAAAAACAGCGTAAATCACCAGATTGCACCCCGGCATCAATGCCCTAATGACACATTTATTTATGTTACAATGACCAGAGCTGTGAGGTGCAAGAGCTGTCGCCACTTAGCAATATGACCATAGTTCTGATTCAATAACATTCCCTTTCACAAGCAATATGTTAACTTATGAATTTCATTGTGTCGCTTAAATAATTCATCTAATTCATCTACATAATGATTGTAACCATTTTATATATATATATGTATATATGTATTACTATGTGCATTTCACAATCAAAATGGCTGATATTAAAAAGCTGTGTGAAGTGAAAAGCTCATGAATGAGGACTAAAGATGGAGCATCTTGAGGGCACACTTTGTCCCGTGGATCAAGGCATCTTCCCGTTCTATGGGAGCCCAAGCAGTCATTTCACTATATTTTGTATTTGATTTCGTCATTTGATTATGTTAGTAAGTCTCCAAACGTTATGTGCCTCTGGGGCCTTCCAGACCTTTCCATATCCACTTTTTCAAATGATTTAACTTTGCAAATTGCTCATTTATCTCCACTAATGATTAGTATATAAGAAGAAAATTGCAATACGGCTATGGGGTACAAGCCAAACGGATACTAAGGAGGTGGACAGGAATATTACCATGCTATATTACCATTTGTGGAGCATTTCAGCTTGCATTAAGAGGCTGTTACAAGAAAAAGGTAGTTTTATGATGACTTGAACATTAATCTTCCAAGCCCAGAAATGACCGTAAAATTTGACAGTGTGTGATTTTTTTTCTTTCTCAGAGTAAAGATCTGTGCTTCTATTCCTGTCGGTCTTTAAAGCATAACTGGCCCTTCATGGTTAACTCAGGAATACAAATGGTTCATTAACTCATTGTAAATCAGGCCAATAAGCTGAAGGCAAACGCTGAAATGTATTGCCAGGGTTACGATTATGAAACAGAGATGATGAAGGGCGATGGAAGAAGAGGGAAAGGCTCTGCCAGGGAGCCATAGGTGGACCTGAATGAAAGACACCTTTGATGTATTTGTTTAAAACTATAACACACACGTGATTCAGTTGAGGAAGATTAATGAGCTAATGGGGATGTGGCTGTGTGCTTCCTCCCTCCGTTTTTCCCGACTGCGGCATTTAGACAACTTGCCCTCCTGCAATACACACAACCCTGTCTGTGTGTGTCAAATGGGCACAAATAGCTCCCTGCATGCAGAACAATTTATCGCCAAGACAAGACAACCCCAGAATTTAGGGGTGAAAATTGCACTCAACACATCGATTTACACATCTGTTTTTGTTCTAAAGCATTTAGCGCAAAGATATACAGCTCCCCTAGGTTATCACAGAGTGAAGGAGAAAACAAATACTGGAAGTTAAGAAGTAACTGTTATTCAAGTAAAAAAAAAAGAACAGGGAATGTTTTATGCAGGGACATGTTTGCACGGCCCTGATTTCTCTGGGGTAACAACATGACGTACGTGTTATGCATAAGGTGACCAATCATCCCACTTCCCGCCACAAAACGTCACATCCTTCCTTCTGCACTGTTATGAACAAGCAGGCATGTCTATGAAATTCACGCATTTGGTGACTTTTAATGAATAAATCATTTTTGTTCTTTTAGCATTTTGGTTTGCAAACACATTGTCTGTCGTAAGGGAACCGTAGTCAAGCGGTCAATCAAAGGTTGAGCAGGCGTTGAAGTTGCATTTGATTTTTTTTATTTCAAATGCTTTAGCGGATATCACAGCAATCATACATGACTACAAACAGCCTTCTCCTATCCCTCCTATCACTGACATAAGCCAGCCTTAAATAGGCTATCCAACGCCAAGCCCACCCATTAGCCAAACCACAACCAAACAGAAATCAATTAAATACAATCACATACTTGCACAGTAAAAACTCATCTGTAATAACTAATATAGAATTGAAAGATAATATACATATATTATCTTTCTAACAAAGTCTGCATTGAAGTACATATCACATAAATAATTCCAAGAAGTGAAAATACCCCTCTCTATCTGCTGGATGGGCTAACCCGGCACGATCCCGTGATACACAGCTTCCACCCACAAACAGATGACCTCAGAACCGAGGGAGCTGTAGGTTAGAGAAGGCCACTGCATAAGAGGCTTGCTTATTCATTACTGCAAGAAGGAGATGCATACACGCATTGGATAACAAAACAATTTGTCCGCATTCATTGAGATGTTCACTCTGCTCTCTGCTGTCTGGAAGCGTAGGCAGTAACTCTGTTGAGTTCACTCACAGTATGCCTTCGGTTTTTTTCTCTCATCCAGAGGGTAACATTGTTGGTTGACCCCAGAGGTTGCTGATGCAGAGTAACGCGCGTGACAGGGGGCTGATATTATAGCTGTATCGGCCCTTTTTCCCCAAAAACATAATGGATATAATGGCGTAAAGCCTCGGCTGATTCAAACATACACGGTTTCACACATTTCAGGAGAGAGAAAACAACCACTGTCTTACAAATACAACCCAACAGGCAAACGCATAA
>OMKX01078453.1:0-11567 GCA_900302425.1 Brosme brosme
TGTATTTTTAGACTATTACTATTTCTTTAATAGTATCTTAGTATCTAAATGCATCTTATTTTATTATTGTTCTCTGGCAATGTTAATGTAAGTTTCCCATGCCAATAAAGCCCTTTGAGAATGAGGGAGGACATTCTTCATAGTTTTGTAGACCAACAGCTGGACCGTGGAGGAGGTCCTTATGCGACCCATGGTAAAGCAGCCTATAGATAGCCTGTGTATTACAACACCCAGTCAATGAGAGGAACAAGTAGTCTCTGCTGTGTGAATACTGAAACGCAGGGAATACTCATGGCCAGAATGGCATCCATATGCTATGGGGGCTATGGTGATTCAATGCTACAGTATGCTACAATATGCTACAATATGCTACAATACTCAGTGCGTCTCCTGGAACTGAGACAAACGGGGACAGACTGGGACATTGGGGGAAGTAGTAGGGGGGAGGGATACCTGTATTGACAACTTTTGGCTCTCAAAGCATCCATTGGAAAAAAATAAATAGAAGACGTGATCCATGGGTCATAAGCCCGGGACTGCAGATGAAAATTAGCCTCTTGGCTAACTGACACTTTTACATTGAAGTGTGAACAGATATTTAATTCCATACTTGGAATTAACAGTGTGTTGATTCAAAATCAACACACGACCAACACATTACAAAAATACATGATCAACCACAACACAAAACACTTAACTGAACAGCAATGGGCTGAGCATCACACACTGAAGCAAACTACTATGGGTTTTGAAATAGTGAACATAGGATAAATGACCCCGGGTCATCGCTTTGGCCTCTTGGTTGCGATGGAGATCAGTATGCATGAAGCATGGTCCTACGAAGCAACACACTTCAGGTGTTCATTAAGCAGGTGCAGACATGCAAAGACACAGATCGCACCTGTATTGCGTAGCTTTCAATCCTTTTGTAATGTTACCATGGTGAACACACGCACACACACACATACACACGCACGCATGCACACACACACACCTATTGTGAGAAATGGCGTAAATGGCAGCTTTTTGCAGCATTTATAACTACTAATTTAGAACTATAGAGCACAAAGGATTAAAATGAGGAGGTCTGTGTGAATGTCTGACTCAGTTGGAGCTGGATGAACAGGATAGAAAGTAGGCTAGCTCGCCACTCATCCATTCCTCAGGTGATTTACACTGCAAGAAGACCTTTGGATAAATGCAACTCGTCAATATGTTATATAACATTGCATTTTTTTAGCTGAAACTTTTAGAGCAACTTACAATAAGTGCAGATACAACCCAGGAATCATGCAAGTACATAAAATGTATCAAAAATAGCGATAGACAATTCTTCAATTTTTTATTAGTATTTTTATTATTCTTTTATTCATATATTTTTTCATGGGCCAAGATGCAGTCTGAACAGATGGGTTTTCAGTGTGCGACAGGAGATGTGTAGGGTATCAGCTGTCCTGGTGGCCGTGGGAAGCTCGTTCCACCATTGTGGAGCCAGGACAGCCAACTATTTGTTTGCTGAGTGGCAGCTCAGGCCCCCTCGTAGTGACGGAGTAGCAAGCTGGCAGACCATCCAGAAGGGAGTGGGGCTGTGTAATTGGCCAGAGCAAACTAATCAAATCTAGACGATGAAGTAATGTAAGCAGGACTTGATGTGGCCTGTAAAAAAGATGGTTTCGAAATGGCATCGATTGATTAATTGTTTGTTGGCGTGAACCTAAGCAGAAGATTTACAAAGAAAGTATAAATATTGGACTGAAGAATCTCTCCGGGTAATTAAGCAATGTTTACCTCGTTCTGGTTACCGGGGGTGTGAATTAAGGCGTCCTTAATGCGGCCTTTGCAGCTGTATGAAAGCTAGAATGTGACTTGTTTACTTGACATGATTTAAGGAGTTTTTAATCTGCTGTTGTTGTTTTTCCTACTTGTCTGTGGTTTGGGCTATGGTGCGACAACAAGCGCCTGGAGGGCCCCGGGGGGGCCTAACTCAGACATAAAGGGCTATACTTAAAACCTAATAATGATGAAGACTTCTTTAATTATACAGGCATCCGGAGTTAGCAACAAAATGAGCCAATACGTAGGCCAGTAGGATACTTACATCTAACACAACATAGCTTGTTTACTGGGTCACAGGACAGAACATTTAGGAATGTTACAATGCAGTGGTAACTGGTCCAGCATCGCCGTGGGAGGATTAAAATAAAGGATTAAACCAACCTCGTTGGGGTGGTGTGTGTCATAATTGCAAGGTACTTCATGCAAAGCAATGTTAAAACTTTCATGGGCTGGGACCGGACCGGTTTCAGCTTATGTTGCAATCAATAATTCAAAGTAAGAGAGAGTGACTAAAGAGAGAGAGGGAGAGTCAGCCGAACAGCTTCAGAGAAATCAATTGAAACGTGGAAAATAGATGACATGAAATAGATGAAAGAACGTTAGTTGATGTGCGCCGTTGAGTTGGACCTGTATGTCCATGTGGGGTCATTATTTACTGGTGTCATTGTGTTTAAAAGATGTAGACCCAATAGCGTTGCACAATAACCGTCATGCATTCTGTGTCAACGCGCGGGGAACCTCGGGGCGTTTTACCTAGCCCGGGCAGATTCCAACAAAGCTTTCAACTTTCCCAAGTAACATTGTCATTCGACTTCATCAAAAATTATTGCAATGGCTCCCGCTGCGAGATTTGACATTTAAGACAGTAAAGACCCTGAATATTCATTAGGTTCGTAGGGCTACTGGGTACCGAGGGTGATGAGAAGCTGGTTACCTCAGGAACCCTGCAGCAGCGACAAAGGCTCAGTTCAAGCCTCTCACTGCGGATTGCTGGGACAGGTTCCAATTGCCTTCAACTGAAAACAAGAAATACCATCATGGTAAGATTGAGCATAATGCATTTGAATAGCGTTGAATAGTCAAATGCGCACCGTAGGCCAATGCATGTGAATGTTAACATTGACTATTAAGTGTCTTATGACTTATGAATAGCATACAGCCTAACTACCCATTCGAAACAAGCTAAAGTAGAACAATGCTTATGAAATGGGCTATAAGTGGGTCCTATTGGTTAAGATGTCAATACTGTTTGGGAGGGGAACAAGCATCCGCGGTTAAGTTTAACCATAGGTAAAATAAAGCTCGATAACAGTAGTTATCGTAAATAAAAATGGGAAAAGATTCATCATGTTTAAGTATTTCCCATATCATCCTGATGACAAAACAAAGATAGGCTTATTAACGTTACAACGAATAGTTTTGAAGCAAATATCCAACATTTAAAACTAGTTGCAATAAATGCATAATAGCCTAAACGAACAGGCCTAATACAATCCCACCTCAGTTATACTGTAGGGAATCATATGACGGATTGTAACTCTTTATCTGATGTCCTGAGTGTTTTAGTTCAGCACCAAATTAAAAAAGTCTCTAGCTCCAATATAACCACTGTCAACAAACTTTTATCGCCGAAAAATGGGCAGAGAGTAACTGAAGCCTGCAAGTGACGTCATTTCCCTTGGAAAAGTTGCGTTGGAGCGAGCGCGCGCTTGTGGGCGCGCCCAGCCAAAGGCAAAACAGTGCCCGCACGCCACGCATACTTCTTGTGACGAGTGTCTTCATCAAAGTCATGCAAAGGAAACTCTCACTTGGATGGGACTATAGGGGAACGGAGCAGAGCTGATGTCCATCTGTTTGGGAAGGAATATAACTGCATGGCATTCTCAATATTTGTAAACTGTCGCTTTTTAGAGACATGCGCGAAAAAACATGAATTGTGTAGCGTAATTGAGGGTGAGTTAAAAATTAACATTTTTTTAAAAATAGGATACCGCTTTGTTAAGGCACAAAATACTTTTTTTTTTTTTAATGCTGCTATTTTTATCCTAGAACAATGAGTATCTCTGTTCTATGGTCGGTAGGTTTTTCTGCTTAGTTTTTTTGTTTAAACCAAAATCATGTTCTCATCCTACGTAAAGACTCTCAATGATATGGTTTTTTCTACGGTAAGCTGAACAAGTTTAAGCTGTAAGCATTGTAATGCTGAGAACTGCACGGCTATACTGAAAACATTTTGACGGAATGAAAAAAATGATATAACATATGTATATCTATTTGTAATATATAGGCATACATGTTATATTATCAGTAACATATTGCCCAATAAGTGACCTTTTAAATATATTTAAAAAAATCCTGCTGCTTTCTGGGTCTTCTGTACACTTTGTTACCCATGTGCCTCACTTGATTCTAAGTATGCTTAAATTTAACTGAAGCTTGATTGGACTGAAGCATGATTAACTCCAATCCAAATCACTTTATAAAAGTATTTTTTCCCTGTCTGTATTCATCAGTCTGAAAGCCCAGAAGAGGAGGCGGGCACTGGGGTCTTGGGGCGTATTGGCAGCTGGTTGTCTCCGTGGAAGACACAAATTCCCAGGGATCTTGAAACTGAGAATGCCACCCCAACCAGTGAGCAGCGCCGTGGGCCAGACACAGACGCAGGAGAGGGAGGAGAAGAACGCGCAGAGCCTGTGAGAGAGCCCCGGGCAAGTTTGCAGAGGAAAGAGGGGCTCCGCGCCCGGAGCTCAGACCCAGAGCAGTCGCGCCTCTCCAAGGATATTTTCTCCTCCGAGAAGGCGGACGCCACCCAGTCTGCCCGCAAAGGCGGCCCCTTCTTGTCAACCGACTGGGAGCCAGCAGAACGAGGCCCCAAGGAGGAGGAGTTTGTAGATGCTAGGGAGTTTCTAGAGGGGAGGAGAGGACGGGGCAGGGAGAGGGAAGGAGGCAGCAACCACGGTGCACCGCTGACGGGAGATCCCGCTTTGGAGAACAAAGCCAGTCATCTGACGCCTCCGTCTCGCGCACGTGTGCAGGGAGTGGTGGGGACGGCTGACGCGCTCCGCACCCAGGCTCAGAGGAAATCATACAACCAGGCAGGCAAGAAACTCCATGTGTACCTGGAGGAGGAGACCAGCGTGATCAACAGCGGGAAGGACTCATGCACCGGGCAGGAAGTGGTTCGTGTCAGGCTAGAGAAGAGCTTCGATGTTACCGCCAAGACCAAGTCACGGGGCGCTCTTGATTCACCAGGGAACAGCGGCCGGGGCCAGCGTGAGATCAGGACCGGCACGAGTTCAGCCCAGGTTTGTTTGAGCACCCAGGTGGAACCAGAGTTCACTGCACCCTCAGACTCCCACAGGGCGAGCCCTGAGCCTGACTCAGAGGAGGCAGAATCAGACAGGATGGGGCGTAAAAACAACAGCCGGAGAAAGTCCAGGAAGCAGTCTCAGGGAGATGCGGAGGGCAGCTCCCGGGAGAACACACCTTCCAAGGCACAGGACGTCCCAGGCTCCCCCTCTGCATCAGGTGGTACGTTGTTGGCCGGTGCTCATGCACCAGGGGTGGAGACTCACCTGGGAGAAGCAGCAGGAAACTCCGCCTCCACTCAGAGCTTATCTGAGGGAGGGAAAAAAAAGACTTCGCCCACAGCTATTCATAGAGAAATACCTCCGGAGAGGCAGTCAAAGGGCTATCCAGGCACAGACTCTACCGGTCTTACCTACACCATCGGGGCTGCAGTTGATGGGGAGGCAGACATGGATGATACCTTTAAGTTGGAGAGGAAAACTGAAACATCAGAGTCCAAACGCAGAAGTATTAAGGTTTCCAGAAGTGAGGTGAAGATATTTTCAAAGAATGTTCTTGTCAACGCTGATTTGCAATCTGGGACCAAAAGTGGAAATGTTTCCGAGAACTTTCATTCAGGATTATCAAAACCTCAAGATGCAGGCAAGGATAATTCTAAAGCAGAAGTTTTTACAGGGTAAGTTCTTCATGGTTTGAGGTTTGTTTAAGGAAGGGAGTTGCCCAGTTGTAATTTGTTTATGAAAGCAACAAGCAATGATACAATCACAACTACTGTGCTAGTGATTCCATTTTAAGTAACCCAGAAAAACTAGCATTTTGGCTTCAATAATATGAAAACATGAATATTCAACATGTCCATTGAGGTCATTTCTAAAACATAGTTTAAGAGTTGTAAAATATAATATTTTAAAGAATTTTGCTAATACAAAGAATGCCTTCCCCAGGGAGAACTACCACTCACTTGACAACTCTTTAGATGTAGCATTTTAGATTTATAACCCACAACACTGATACTACAATACACCTAGCCTAGGGCAGATAACAGATAGAACTAAAGTTGTGCCCTATTCACCAGTAATTCGCTATGGCTTAGTGATAATGACAAAATACTTGACCTTAACATTAGATGTGTGACATTTAAAAGGACACCAGCTTGTGGCTGATTTTAATCTCTTTTTCCCCAGAAAACGGAACCTGGGGATACTGGAGGAGGAACCTAAGCCCGCGGTTGCAGGTCGGATTGCAGATAAGATTAGCGTCTTTGAGGGGCAGAGAGTGGGGGCTGTGAAGAAGACCTTCCATAGCACAAGGAGTGCTGATGTCTCTCCGATCAGGGCCGCCTCTAGATCGCTGCAGGCAGACGACATAGACGGGGGCAGCAGGTCGAAGTCAGTGGAGCGCCTTGGCGACGGCAGGTCAAGTTCAGCTCCACCTGAGAAGGCGAGGACTGTTAAGGAACGGGCCAGAAACATAGAGGCATGCAAATCCGAAAACCAAACACCGGTGTCGCCAAAGCTTGCAATGCCAGGAATGTCCCTGAAAACCTCCTCCTCTGTGATGTTGAGAGCCGTGTCAAAGCCATCCCAACTGGACATTCAGGACAAACTGGCTGTCGACGAGAAAACACCAACCACACTCATGTCGGAGATAAGATCCAAGCACGATGTGCCAGACGGCACCATTGATGCCGTGAACCTTTCGGGTGCTGAGCAACTGCAGACAGACTCTGGCACTAAGTACCCAAAAGAACCCACAGAGGTGAAGGACCTACCTACGACTCCGAACAGTGTTGGATCAGACAGACCAGTGCCTGGTGACTCTGAGGAACATGCTAATGAGATCAACCCAGAGGCCAAAACATCTAACAAGACAGGCTCCCGCTCTAAGAAGAGGAGGAGTAGAGACCCAGCCAGTCCCCCTAACGGTATGAAATCAGATGGTGCAAACGATAAGCCCTTGCTGACTTCCAGCCAACAGGAAAAGGTGTCTGCCAGCATGGGGCCTAGTTCACCCGTGCTGACACTGACAGATCCAGGCATGGTTCAATCAGATAAATCTCTAGGTAAAACCTCTGTGGATCAAAAACACCCGGTCACCCATTCCACCCCGCAGGCTTCAGGCAAGACAGTAGAGTCTTCAGATAAAGAGCCAGGCTCTACTGATGACGGCAGAGACCAATCAGTAAAGGGGCAGGGGGGGTTGTCGGAATCATTAAAGCAAGGCCCTAATGATGACGGCAGAGACCAATCAGTAAAGGGGGGGTTGTCGAAAACCCCAAATGAAGGGCCCGATACTGCCATTTCCCACCGCAGAACAAAGCAGCCCACTGATGTAGGTAGTTTACCTGGGAAAATAGAAAAACCTGCAGGGCATGACGCAGTATCTGATCGGAAGGGGGAAGGGGTTTCAAAGGGCAATAGTAAAGCAGTCCCCTCCCCCAAATCCTCGATAGTAGAACAACCGCTCATTGAGAAACCACCCCCAGTAGAGCAACATGCACCAGTTGTTATTGTTAAATCAGAGAAGCCTCCAAAACAGGCTGAAAGCAAAGCTAAAGGGAGTATTAAACAACTAGTGGCAAAAACAGACACGATCAATCAAAGTGAAGATGGATGTAAACAGAAAAATGTACAGTCAAGGAAGAATGACACCCGAAATGTTCCTCAGGTTAAAGACCAAGCCAAAGACAAAGTGCAAGAACGACAACAACCGAGTGTGGATAAGGAAACCACAAAGGAAAAGGCTTCAAACAGTGGAGAGACCACCACAGACAGAGCGCACAGTAAGGCTGAGAAGGGGAAAAAAGGGGGAGACAAGCCTTCCAAAGACACTTTAAACTCGGCGCCCACACAGTCAGAGGCAACGAAGAAAGCATCCTCCCCAAAGCAGACTGTTGAAACCCCCGCTCTCGTGAGGGAGGCACCAACCGCCCAAGATGGAGGAGTGAGTGAAAGTGCTGCCCCTGCAGTCACCCAGGCCGTGCGTGTGAGCGACAGCGATAAGGGGCCTGTCAAATCGGCCAAGCTGCAGAGGACTACAAATGAGTCAAAAGAGGAATCTGCAAAAGTCACCAACAAAGAAACAAAGGCAGCAGTGACCGCAGTAGAGCTACAGGCCGAATGTTTGTCTGTAGGAAAAACAGAGACATTGACTGATGACTCACACACACGAGAAGCTGGTGGTTTAGTTGCACAAGAGGCATTTGGTTCTGATGTACCGGTTAAAACAGGCCCGGCGGTGGAGGCTGCGCCTGAAAAATTGAAGCCTCTGCCTAATGTTAAATCGGATGGCGGAGAAAAGCCTTTAACATCAATTGAAAAGCCGATTTCTCCTCACATTACCCTCCCTAAGCCTGTTAGCCAAGATGTGGCGGAAAAACATACTGGGAATAAAAGTTTGACTAACAGTTTTTCAACAACAAGAGTCGAAAGCTCTCAGAAGATAATGACTGACCCTTCTCCCCCGAGACAGCTTAATGATTCACAAAAGCTACAGCAGACAGTGAATATCGTCGCTTCAGCTGCTGCCACACAGGAAGTGGCGCAGAGTCCATGTGATAATAAAGTTATTGTCCCTAGCATCACAAACGCTACGGAAACGGAGACATTTGACAAACGAAACATTGAAGGAGGCGACCCTTCGCCCGTTGTTATGGAAGATATCACCCTAATATCACAGCCTGTCAACAATAAGCCAGGGCCAGCCTTGTGTCTGTCTGATACTGCTAAACCGTCTGCTGGGAAAGAAAACATTGAAAGTGGCCCAGGCTCTCCCCAGCGCGCCCCTCAGACCAGGCTGACTTTGCCACGGGGGCTAAGCGGGGGCGACTCATCACCCCAGCGAGATGCTCCCTCCAGCTGGCTGGATGTGGATTTCCCCAAGCAGAAGCTTAGGCTCCCGGATCCACCTCCAAGGCTGAGCTACTCGTCCAGCGAGAGCAACCTCCTGGACACGGATCTGGGCGACGATGACTTTGTCGAGAAGATTAAGAACCTCTGCGCCCCCTTCTCCATGCCGCCACGCAAACACAGCCACCTGCGGCCGCCGCAGCCCCCGTTCGCCATGCCCGCGATCAGGGAGGACCGCTTCGAGAAGACCTTCGACCCGGACGAGTTCAAGTTTGGGCTGAGGAAGAAAACTGTGAAATCTGGCCCCAGTTTGATGGCCAAGCTCCAGAGCAACGAGACCAAAGCCAACCTGAAGCCCGCCAGGGCTAGCATAGCGGACAGGTGCATCCTGCTCACGAGCCTGGACTCACACTCCAGGCTCAGGGAGAGGGCCTTGGCCCACAAGGAGACAGATGAAGGGGAGGAGGAGAAGACAACGACATCCAATGAAAAGGAAGAGAAGAAAGAGGAGACCAAGGTGAGGTCTCGCTTGGAGGGGAGCAGTATCCTCAGCAGCCTGAGTTCTCTCGCCAGAGGGAAGAGAACTGGTCTGGAGGCCCTCCCCCTCTCTGGGGTTGCAACATCTAGCGATGGCCCCCAGATCAGCCTGTCCCCTGGGGCTTCTGCACCGGTCCTGCCTAGCCCTACCTCCCCAGCTCCATTGGCTGAGACCTTGGACAGCCACCGCCCAGCGGCTCTTGCTGGCAGTAGTGACACCCAGGCTGGGGAGACTGTGGTTGGTGAGTCAGCTCCTCTGCTTCCCTCCTTTAACGACATCAAGCTGCCCGACTATTTGGAGAAGTACCTCCCTCAAGAGTCCGACAAACCAGAGCGAGGCAAAGCAGGAAAGGAACAAGTCAACACAGAGGTTAGTTTGGTCATTAAAATACTTTTCCTGTGACTGACGCCTGCGCTATGCAACTGTTTCCCTGCACCGTTATCATATTCATGAAATCTTTTCTCATTTCTTTCTCTCTAAATCAGTTCGTATCTGTAGTACAAAATTTACAAATGCACAAAAATGGTTGCCGTGCTACTGCAGCCGATAGCTCCATAGTGCAGGTTTTATGAAATACATACATTCTTGGAAACATGTAGTGTGATGTGTTAGTCATAAGTCATTGCATTCTAACAAGCAGAAAAGCCAGTCCAGCCACTTTAGTCCTTATCTTCCTTGTTTACACAGCACAAGACGGGGGTTGTGACGTCATCAGCCACAGAAACGAATACGAAGCCTGGGCTCCCTGTCGCTGGGGAAATGCTGCCATGTCTACCTGCCACCGCCACAATCCCACCCCTCGCACCAACCAAGCCCGCTCCGCCCTCCCGGCTGCCCCCACCTCGGCCACTCCCACACCCACATGGGATGCACACCGCTGATGTGAGTGCGTCGGGTCCCCCCCCTTACATGCACCCTGTTTTACATTCACACCGTTGAGTGTGTACTACGGTCTCTCAGAGGGATTGAGGCAGGAGGTGAACCAAAACTCAGAAGCATGTGGGAAGGGACTTTGACAAATGATCCAACAGAACAACATGTGGGCAGAGTCAAAGCCTAAGGTGCAAAACCAACAGAAACGAAAAGGTCAAGACATGAGTAGAAACTAGGGAACCTGAATAACAAGGAACACGTATGAACAGAGAGCTGATCTCCACTGGCGCCTCACATTTGACTAACAACACGAAGTCGTGAATGGGGCAGGGACCGTTATTCATGTACTTGAATAAAGAATAAATCTGCAAACTATTAGGGGGGGAGGGTAGAGCTAGTCTAGTGGCAAGAAAGAGCTCAGGGTTTGATCCCCCATGTATTCAAACCACCTGTTAACAACCTTGAACAAGATGTTTAACCCTTTTATTCTAAAGGGACATTGTATGATGTGTAAGGGATATAGCTCATACCGGCTCTCTATACATTATCCCGCTTATTACACAGCTACTGATTAAAGTAAGGCATCATTTTACACAAAATATTAAAAAATCTGATCGTATTGATTTAGAAATGATTAGCGTCCATAGCAAGACCACAGTATTTTATTCATAGCAGCAGTCTATTATTCAGAAATAACAGACAGCTGAATGCCGTGATTGACCAATCAGAATCGAGCATCCATGCTGCGTTTTGAATATATCTATAGGCCACAACATGTTTGTAAGCTCACCCTATTAATGAAAGGTGATAAGTCAAGCATATCAGACTGCGTCTCTGCCAGGTTGTTGCTGGTAACATCTGGCTGGCGAGGCTGCAACCTCAATGCTGCTTTGTCAACCATTTTTCTCTCATGTCTTCTGCAGACCGGAGTTCCCAAAGGACCTCACAGGCGTCCCGGAAAGGTAGGCACTTCTTTTGTTTTCTATCCTCCCTTTAGTTTAGTAAGTGGATGGCGACTGGGGTGGATTTTCAGAATCTACTGTTCTCTGTTACCATCTGCTTCACATTGTTTACTTCTTGGGGGCAAACAGTTGAGTAACAGAGAGAAGCATAGAAATGTTCAGCTGGATGTGATTAAATAATCACAAGATTGCATTGGCTGC
>OMKX01078457.1:0-11548 GCA_900302425.1 Brosme brosme
GGACGAGCCCACAGCAGCCCAGCTCCCCTACACCATCCTCCTCCTCCTCTTTGTTCCGCAAGGGGAGCCAGACCCCGCCGGGCGGCCGCGGGAGGCAGTCGCAGGACGGCCGGGATAAGGCCAAGAAGTCCCCGGAGCAGCTCCACATCCTGAAGAGCGCCTTCGTGCGCACCCAGTGGCCGGCCACTGAGGAGTACGACCGGCTGGCCGAGGAGAGCGGCCTCCCCAGGTCCTACATCGTCAACTGGTTCGGGGACTCGCGCTATTCCTGGAAGAACGGGAACCTCAAGTGGTTCTTCCAGTACCAGAGCGGCAGCGGAGACGGGCTAAGCTGCGGCGGTGCGGGCGGGGCCGGGGTCGGTAAGACGCCGGCAGGGGGCGGTAACAACGGGCGGAAGAGGCGCGTCCGAAACCGCGGCTGGGGCCGCTCCCGTACCAGGAAGCAGCCCAAGAGGTCCGCCTCCGAGCTGGACAGGTCTCCTCCGCTGGTGAAGTTCAAAAGTGGGCGGGACATCTTGAAGGAGTACTACTTGAGGCACCGCTTCCTCAATGAGCTGGATCTGGACGAGCTGGTTTCCAAAAGCAATATGAGCTATGAACAGGTACGATTCAAAAGCTTACACTTATGCACATACATTTTTCTCTTTCTCCTCAATCAGTGGTCCTACGAAATTATGCATTTATTTTACTGTTTTGCACAGAAAGACGAAAATAATTTTAAAGGAATCAACCTAAGCCAACCCTACCACAAGAACAACACTCTATATTGTAAAAAACACACAGATAGGAACCACTCTGCTATTCACCCCACTCTCTACTCTCTTCAAACCGTGCAAAACCTGAAAAGGCGAGGATCGCTGAAAAAACGTTGCTACTCTGCTACAGAGTCGGAGCAATGAACCTAGATCCATGTAGCCTTAAAGTTAGCGTCTACATGACAGAATGTGTTTGACAGCACATTTTAAACTAAAACATGTTGCACAATGTACCTTTTAAAGCTAGGGTAGTCAATTTGGAGAAACCAGCCAGAGTAAACTACAGCTAAATGTATCCAACCGAAGAATCCCACCCCTCATTCCGGCCTCCTGCCAAAGACTCTCCCCCAAAACACATGAATAGCCTGCTAGATTTAACAATAGGTCTACCTAGCCTTGTGGAAGACAGGTAGAGCATTTGATTTATTGATTGATTGACTGTCTGGATGTAAAGAGAATAAAAAAAAAAATGGCCTACTGTAGCTTTAAAGCGGCAATCCCAAATATTTTAGTTCCCGTCTCTTTGGTGACTCCTTTGGCGATTAGCGGTGGTTTCTCCAAGAGATACAGACAGTGTCTCCGCCGACACCCAGTTTGTTACATTCATAATAATGCAAACGCAAGGGCTTTCATCAGTGGGCCACAGGCATCAATCACCATTGTGTAACTTCAGCATTCAACCATAGATTGTGACTTTACAGACATTTTTTGAGATGAAAATCTTTGAGATTGGCACTTGAAGAGTCAGCTGATGTGTGTTCCCGGTCCCCTCCTCCCATTAAAGGTGAGGGAGTGGTTCGCCGAGGTCCACCGCCGCGTGGACACTGGCTTGGATCCTTTCCTGGACGGCGAGCCCATGGGCAAGTCAGACGAGGGCAACGAAGAGTCTCTGGTGGACCCGGCCACGCCCACCAGGGGGCAGACCGCCGCAGCGATGACGGGGGACGAGGTGGACGACGAAGACGAGGATGACGAAGACGAGGACGAGGATGAGTCGGATGAGAGTGAGGTGTGGCAGCCGTCCCGCAGCGTGAGGAAGTCCCTGTCGGGTTCTGAGGACTAGCGGCGGCGGTAGGCGCCAAGGAACGTCCCAGAATGGTCCTCAATGTAAATATAGTCAATAGTATGAGCATGCAGCCGTAAGCTAAAGCCATTCTCTTAGCTGTGGGTTTTTGCATGTGTTTTGATTCGTCATTTGAATCGACCATACTGTCAAAACATATGTGAACAATCTTTTCATGTCTACATATGATACCAGTTTCATATCGTTCTCCTGGTCAAGTTATGTTGAAACGGTTGTGACAGTAGAGGAAAGCTTGAGAGAAAGACTCATTGTCCTTATGCTTATTGACTGTAGAGAAGGGAATAGGAGATTTGAAAAACAGGGTCATTGACAGGACAGTAAGACCCCAAACAGCACACCTTATAAATTGCCACATATTTTATAATAAACATGTTTAAAAAGTGTGCCTTTTTTATCCATAGGGGTTTGATATAGCCCAGTTCCCTATTTTAGAATATATGCTGCCAAACAATTTCAGTGGTTATATTGGCAGCACACACTTGCCTATCTGCTAAAAGGCGGCAAGTCAATTTTGCCCTAAAGACGTTGCTGTGGTCGTCTAAGGGGCTTTTGATCTAGCGGCGATTCATCGTAGCGCTCAACTCTCCAATGAACACAAACCACAGCATGTGCACCTTCTTTACTACTGGCTTATGTCGATGTGCATAGCAGACTGACGCAACATTTAAATGTAGCACCTGGCTATAACTTTTAGTACAGAAAAAAATAAGGCCTTAATACAAGTTGATAATCCATTGCGAGAAAGACATGTGACCGACTGATGCCTTGTGTTAAAAAGGCTACTGACATCTTTTGTATTATGTTCATGTACAATCAGTCATAGGATAGTTTTGGTTACTCCCAAAGGTACGTCATGATGGATGAGGAGAAGCACCTTATATGTATGCTCTGAGTGTAATAATAATAATGATTTTATTAATAATAATAATAATAATAATAATAATGATGCAGGATGCATAATTCTTCCTTTTATTTCCAATGAGTCTTCCCTTTTGTTTGTTTTTTTAACATACATTCATTTATTTGCAATATATTCATAATATGAAAAGTCATAACACACAAATCTGAATTATGATGCGAAAAAACAATCATGCCTATTAGTTCGTTTTTTTTTAAATACATTTCTTGAGATCGGTTAAATGCCCAACCAAATATGTTGTTTCAAACCAAATTGGAAAGATAGTAACTATAATGAAGGCCTCTCCCTGTGCCAAAGTATAGGACGTAAACATGTGGCATACCCCTACGCGCTCCACACACCATGCTGGTGTACTCATACAGCTGGTCGAATATGGAGTGTGGCGACTGACAGCCAGCGCGGATCCCTATTGTGAATGTTCTCTTGTAGAAAGGCCCCTTACATGTAATTTCATGCCTACCAAAAATCTGGATTTTAATTTTATTTTATGTCAGGTATTTGTTTTATTTTTTTATCTAAGGCTGAAGAGGATTTTAAGACTACTGCTCTGTTGTTCAAGGCTATTGGAATAATGAAATACAGAAATAGGTGCTAATTGATTGATTAAAACATACCTGCGGTATTTCCAATAGGCTAGTGCTTTGCACTGATGGTGAAAGAGTAAAGCAAGCATGCACTTTTTATCCACTTCTGTAAGTAGTGGAGTTAGTCCCCATTAGGCACCTTTATCTCATATTATACCATTAAATGGCTCTGTGAGACCAAATCTGTTTTGTATACTATTGTCTAAACAAATATTTTTGCCTTTTTTACTTGGTGTGTTTAAAAAGGAGAAATCCTACCAATTGTCTCATTTTTCTATTGATATGTATTACCCAAGAGTGTGGTGTTTTTTATCGCTTTAAGCAATTGTTCTGGGACATCCGTCACTTTCTTTTATCAAAGTTGCACAACCTGAGTGCTATTTTAAAAGCTCAGTCGCTAGAGAGAAATGGATGTGCTTGGTTGGTCTTTTGTTTTCCATTGTGATACAAAATCGGTTCTGCTTTATCCTCCATGCCCATTGCATCTTTACCGTTAGGCTCTTCTCATCTGCATTGCGGGCTTCCTTGTTATTTATGCCAACTTTCTCTCCAAATCACCCATTTTGTACATACTCGAGAGGGGGGGTGAAAAAAGGGGCAAGCAGATTTTAGAACAGCAGCTTATCAAAACTAACTCCTGCTAACATGTTTTGGACTTCAGACTTTCTTGGGAGCACGTTCCATGTAAAAAGAAAAATAAATAATTGTTCACTGTGCATTGTTGTTGTTGCGCTAAATGTACCTTGTGATGGGAGATCACTCAAAATGCCACCATGTACACCTGTACGAAGATGGCCTTCACCAAGAGTCTCCCCTCTGCTTCCCTCTGCCTGCAATGGATGGATACCGCTGAATCTTTCACTAGATGAACGTACAGTGGGCCTATGTGGCTTATGTTCTTGATTGGCCAGATTGCCAGCGGTTTCAAACATTCTTAGGAGGACACTGTGAAAGATTTCACACTTTTTGTACGGTGGGCTGAAAACAAAAGTTCTGATGCATGACCAAGTGCTGCATTATTCCACTGGTACCCACTCTTTAACTGGCGTGTGTGTTTCTCGTGGACATGAAGTCTCTGACTTTCAAAATGTTTTTGACTGTCTTGAATCTACATAAGGCACACAAAAAATGAATATTTTGAACTTAGGAATGGTTTAGAAATATTGCTTGTCTTCATTTCTCCAAGCCAACATAAATTGCGAGCTATAATCCAAAAAGCATCTTAAATTTCAATCTGGAATCCAAAAAGCTACTGTAGATTAACAATCAATAATTTGATGTTGTGTCGAACTGTACAATTGTTTACCATAATGTGTCAAGTGCCTTGCAGTGAAAAAGAAAATACAAAAACGGAAAAGACATGTTAATTGTATCTTGCAAGGTATCCCGTAAATCTTGTACTGCATGCAATAACAAAGACAAACAGCTTTTCATTTTGTACATACAATATTTGGGGTTAGATGCCTGGTGCAGGGTATAGGCTGTTTTAGACGAGACTTAACCCACATTTCTATGTGTATTTCAGTACCAAGGGATGGTTCCATGAATGTATTGTCTTATATTCAAGAATAACCAAACGTTAATCACAGTGCAGTGACAGTGCTATCCCTGGTAAAACACATGTTGTTGCTCGTGGTGGTCCTAATGGGTTAAAATAAGTAAGTTGTTGCGCTAAGCCAATGACACTAGTCTAATCAGATCAGAAATCAGTGTTGTCTGTTGTCCTGTGGTTTAATGTGAGTGTTTGGTTGCTTGTTTTTCCCTAGCCACATGCCAGTTCCCCACGTCTTTCCCTTGTTAGGATCAGATTGTCCTTATCAGTCCCTGTCAAAATGCTCTAGTCTAGACAGTCCCATAGTATATGGTTTCATATCTTTCTATTTAAGGGATTAACGTAACATAAATGTCCAGATGTCATTGGATTGCTTGTGAGTTATACAGACACACATAGTATGTACAATTCAATGGTGTTCTTTTCTTCTTTTTGTTTTGCTTCAGTTTTTTAGGTCAGCCCGAGTAGCTTCATGGTTCTTAGTTTTTTCTGTGCAACATATTCATAGTCAGAACTCAATAAAACAAAAGATACTAAGGGTGTCTGTTTTTTAGGGGAATTAACATTCATTTTTTTTGCTTCCTAGAGGAAAATGTGTGTGGCAATGTTTGATGTTCTACTAAGTATCGACTACGATTAAATGAAAGCAGCTTATGTTGGCCAATGGTACTTTTAATTTGAGTCTGTATGTAACAGTTAAAATATTAAGTATATAGTCATGTCTTATGAAAAAAAGAATTGGGAGGTATGACCTATGACCCAGAAACCAAAGAGTGTGTGACTGAATATTCTGCCTTGTTACATGGTATTATTAAATTCTGTTACTATTACCAATAATAGAGCTGAAATATGAGATGCTCCAGCTCATTCTAAGTTGTGCTAGGTCTGCTGTAGTGCTATATCTGTTCAATGAGCTGATGCTATTGTCATTTAAACAAGTATACCCTGTGCAGTATAACTAAGTTTACATTGTGATTGACCTGCTGTTCTATCGCTAGCCTTTGCTTATACTTTGGCTGTTTTCGCAATAGTCCTCTCTGTGTATATACACTTACTTGTCAGTTTGTCAGGCAGTTGAATGTTGATGGACAAAAGTAATGTTAGAATTGAAATGTTGATTGAATCAGCAGCCATCTACAATTGGCTTCCACCTTCCTCCAGCTAATAACTGGAAATTTCTAATACATGTTTGGGATGTTGTATTGATAGGTAAAGGCCTAGTAGTAGTAGTGACAATTCCTACATTTCAAACACTTCAGTTTCTTTTTCTCTATCATTTGCTGCAGCACAGTAATTATCACATTGTATTGAAAGATGATGGTGGACCAGTCCAGTGTTTGCTATGAGTCTGTTGTTTGTTGTTACAACCAGTAACATTGCAACAAGTAACATTTTAAGTAAAATCTGTTTTACCTGAATATTGTCTCTTTTAATCCAACACACTTTTCTTTTTAAGAAATACATATTTTGAATTTCCAGCTAGAAGTAGATATTCATTCATTGTTTGAGGAGAAATTTCATTGCCCTTCCATGAGACGCAATAGGTTGTGTGGATAGTTTGTTATTGAATTAGATTGTTTATTTTTCAGCATACATTTCAGAAGATGAATAAAAAAATAATAATCTGTGATTATTTTATTATCATGCACTCATTAATATCTCCACATTTATTTTCGAAGGCCAAATGGGCCGATTCGTTTTATGAGTTTTACTCCGGACAAATCACTAACCTCTAGAGAAATAAGGGAACTTTTCCTGAACCCACTTCAACGTCCTGGTTGAAGGTTGCATAGGAACACCTCGAGGCGGAACCTTTTTCAAGTACATGCTTCTAGTCGTGGTGTTTGTATTGAAGTACTGAATGCCGACGCAGCAGCGCGCAACATGAACGTCAAATATTTGTAGCATTCTTGTTCGTACATAACAATTTGGTGAGGGTTGGGCACATATAATTCAACATGGAGATTTTTGGAAGTACATTTGATGATTCTGTGTTTGGCGAATCTAAGGACAAAGTGTCCGTCAATTTGTTACCCTACAAAGCGAAATTTTGTGAATCGCAGGTAAGAATTTCCCCTGTTGAATACATTCATGCACCAAATAAAGTGCACGACATCAGATCAGTAAATACAAAGTAATTAATCTCTGCTGTAAGTCTGAAAATCGGGCATGATAAGTATCAAAAAAATAATTTACAGCGTGGTATAATTTCTGTTTAGGGTGAATATGTTATGTACGTTGGCTACTTGGCATGTGTTTCTGAGTTGGACCTGCATTTATGTTAAATATTATTGAATTGGTTATTTTATTAAGCTTTTACACACTGAAATGCATGCAAACACGAATCTTTCCCCACGTCCACTTATTCATAAATTGGTTGTTTTCAAAATATCAATTAAGTTTTTGTTCATTTCCCCAGTGGTTTTGTGAGAGTTCAGCTCTTGACACAGAAGACTCGTTGGAAAAGCAGAAGGTCTTTAAATTCCGAGGGGATCTTGCCTCCAGGCAGAGGAACTACAAAGTATTTACGAGTGGCCTGCCTTCATCACCTTAATTTAACCTAGATGGTCATATATTACGTGTGTTTATGTAACCTCAATTCAAACCCATTACTACAAAAACATGGTCCCAAAGGTATACAATAAGATATCAACCCTCTTGATCTGCGATGTTTCAGGAAGCCCTGAAGGCATACAAAAGCTGCTTGGAATTGGTCCCTGACAGTAACTTGACGATCAGAAGAGACGTGTGGGAGGGAATGGCCCGATGTTACTCCAAACTAGGACAAGGAGAGAGAGCCCTTGAGGTTGCTGACGTACTGGTATGTCCACTGACAGACCTAACACTCAGTCATATACTACATCGCTGAGCCACATAGTGGACGTGTTCCAAATGGTTTGCTTGTGCCCTATATAGTGCACTATTTAGGGCGTTCCTGACCATCTGTTTGGATTAATGCTTTGTTTGAATTTAGCTAAGAACACAGTATGTAAAAGAGTGTCAATGCATGTCTGTGCGTTTCTCTCCCCAAGAGCAAAGAAGCCTCCAACACCTGTCATTTAACCAGCCTGCTGCTACTGAAGGTAAGCAACAGAACCCAAACAGACAGACATATACTGAAGTTTAATGATGAGGAATAATCACAATAAAGAGGCGTAAATACATGGACTCAGAGATAATCTTACCCTCACAGTAAAGATGAATGTACTGTGGGCCTCTGTAAAATCGAATGCAATTTAAAGTGACTTACCCTGTATTGAGTACTTGTGTATATTGAATAGTTCACACCTTTTTTAATCCTATGTGATGGTAAGATCAAATCTGGTTCAAGATTGCTGCAAAGCAAAACCTAATAGGTAACGTTTTATTGTACAATCATAAATGCTAAACAATAACTTACATATCGACCAGGTTAGCATCCATCAGCATTCTGGAGCACTAGCAGCCAAGATGCAGGCACTGGAGCAACTGTGCAGCCTGCTGCCCTTTAATCCCTGGCACTGGTACAACTTGGGACAGACCTGCCTACACCAGCTAGAAGCGAATACATCACTCGGTACGTCTGAAAATGGACGATGATGTCAGTTCAGTGTTTGTAAACATATGGCGATGTACCAACTAAATTAAAAGCACACATTTGATCATTTTCAAGTTGGATTTGGTATCAATCAATAATTAAGATGCAACTGCCAAAACACACATATTAATGTATGCTGCCCTGACCTAATGCCTTTATCGCCTGGATGTCAATGCATTTTTGGCTCGGATGCAGGCCCTTGTTCCCTGCGGGAGAGAGGTGCCGGCGCAGAGACTGATGGCAGCAGGACAGAGGAAGGTCAGGGAAAAGAGAGGGGAGACGAAGAGGGAGAGGACAGAGCCTGGCTGGAGGCCTGCGTGAGTTTTATCAGAACACGGTAAGGGAGCAGGGGGAACGAATGTGGAATTTACTATGAGCTCCTCCACGGCAACGGATGATGCAACAGAAAGAAACGATCTACACAGATGTTTTTAGGGCCCCACCCCCGCTGGACCATAGCTTTTCGCTGCACCATTCATTTTCCCAGTGGGGATTTTCTCCATTTTGATTTAATTGAGTCTTTATTGGCCTACATATAATAATAATAAAAATGAATAGACATTCGAGGCAATTATGCGCATGTATGGAGTCCAATATGTATTTTTTGTTGTTAATGATGAAACTACATTGTATGGGATCATGTATTTGTTATTATTTATCGTTGACTATTAAATGTTCTCTGCCTTTCAGACTCTTATTGCGAATGCTTCGTCAGCAGCAGTCCTCCTTTGTATTGCAGCGCAGCGAGAGCGCCCTCTGCAGGTCAGATGAGGCATTAGAGCGGCTCAACCCTACGGAGGAGACGTTACAAACGCTGACTGCGGTGAGGGCTCATAACAAATTAAAGCAAATGTACTTAAAATGAACGGTTTTGTCACTTTTTTTTAATGAATACTGGGCATGGCGGTGGTGGTTTGGGAAAGATTTGTGGTTCTTTCATCCTAAGGAGTAATCTCCTTACTTTGTGGCTTCCAGGTGTTGTCAGAGGACCTGGTTCCAGAGAAGATGAGGGAGGACGGCCAGGATGGTGAAAGTCTGGCCAGTGTTGGTCTACAGAGCTTCAGGGAGTGCTGGTGGAACAAGGTGTTGGGAAGCCAGCGTACAGGAGACCAGTATAGACCAGCCATAGACGGATGCCAAGCCACAACAGATTTAAAAGGCTGACTTAACATTGGGAAGGAAAATCGTTTTAGTGGAGAATTGTAGCTCTGAAACATTGTAAATGCCCCATCATCTTTCTGGGAGTCCATAAACATCTATATTAAATGTTAAACCTGCTTACTGAAAAAATAAACTTTTACATTTTTATTTTGGAATATTTATTGTGAAACTATTTGTTAATAAAACATGACTTTTCTGGATTTTACATTGACATTGCTTCATGCTTATTTATTTGCATCATAAAAAATATACAAAAAACATTCAAATGTAACTGTTCATGAAGTGTACTTTATTTACTTTAAACCAGATCAATCTCATCTCATTCAGTTCTAAATAAGTCAAGCACAGAAAAAGCGGGGTATTTTGTTCAATGGCTGTCCATGCAGAGTAAGTTGTGAAATAAATTCATATTCATTATGCACCTCGAATATGTGACAATGTAGACAAAACACACCTCGTGCCAATCATTTTGTTTTCAAGCCCATTCATGTGGTAGCGCAGAATCCCTCTTATGAGTGACCAGCCTCCACAGCAGGAGCGGCCCCACCAGCCTTGAAAAGTCCTGTTGGCCCATAAGTCACATTGAGAGATTCTCCTTCAGCCTTGCACTGAGGGTCGCACCTCTGTGGAGTATCGCTGGTCTGCCAAGCACTCCGCTGGTCCTACCACGCGACATAGCGCCAACGCCACTCTGGCCGGGCTCTTCCATCATCCTACGCCCCCGTGTCCCGTTAACCCCGGGCATGTTGTGCACCACCTGCCTGGTGTGCAACTGGGTAATCCAATGTAACCTTTGAGACGGCACAAACTGTGGGTCTGGAGGTGGGACCTTTGAAGCTGCCACAGAAAACCCCGATTCCAGTTGTGGATTCACTGGAGACTTGAAATCGGTTCCGGTATCAGGCAAAAAGGATTGCATATCTTTGGATGCAGCTCCAGGCCACAGATGGGGGTGTGAAGGTATGAGACACTTGGGGGATTGTGTTCGGCACCCGGCGTTCTGTGGCGACAGCTGGACCGCTGGCCATTGTCTTTGGCCTTGAGTGCGGATATAGAGGCCCTGTGTGTTTCCCTGTATGTGCGCCCGCTGCGAGAGAGACCTACCTAGAGGCTGTGACTCAATGTTGAGCCCTGGGTGGGCCTTGGAGTCATTCCGCTGCGCCCGTCTTAGCGTGTCTAATTTAACCGCAGCCGTTCCCAACTCCATGGCTGCTCTGCTGTTTCTATTGAAATCTTGGTATAGGAGTCCACCCACCATCGTAGGTGTGGTAGTACCTGCGTGAGGATTCATTTGCGTTCTTAAGGTGGATGGGCCATGTGCGCACCACGCGTCTACTCCGGTGATGTTATTTTTGTAGGGGCGGGAGAATGTCCGGCCGTTTGGATCGGAGGGTGTGGCGTTGGACACGTATGCCTGCTGTGCCCTCCTCTGTCTCTCCGCACTGACGTTAACGTCAGAGAGGCCGTGGTCAACCTTAGCCTTGCAAAGCTGCTGTGGAATCTCTCTGTTCCATCGAGACGGGCGCTCTGCCTGTGTTGGCGCTTGGCACCGCGCCAGGGTCATCACATATGTTTCCGCTCGGTTGTGTTCAACTTCTAATTCGGATAAAGCCAAATGCGTCGGCTCCGTAGCGGTCGGGATTTCCACCTCTGCTGCTTTTTTTCTGTCTTTGGTCCCATTGTCGCCGGTATTGACCCATCTCTGACCCTTTAGCATGCACCTCAGCACAGAGTCAGAGGGGTGATGTTGGGTGGCGTGTGAAGCAGAGGGGGTCAGGGTCATAGCGACGTGGAAAAGAGGGGGGATCGGCTGGGAGCTGAGGTAGAGCCTGCGGAACTCCTGGTGGAAGGATGTCACCGATCTGCCCTCCAGGAGAACAATGAAGTTCCGGTTGACCTTCCAGGATAGCCAGGAG
>OMKX01078458.1:0-10451 GCA_900302425.1 Brosme brosme
GTCAACCATCTCACTAGCACGCACACACCCACACACCCACACACCAACACCCACACACACACACACACACACACACACACACACACACACACACACACAACAATCTTTGTAGAATCAAATGTTACATAGCTTTGTTCACGGTCTCACTATATATGTACCAGAATGGGCAGATTCCTTTCATTACTTGTCGGTTGGTTGAAATGTATTCTGGTATTCCGTTGCTGCCCTCTGGTGGTACAAGTCTAGATTTTTAAAAAAAGTGTGATGATGTGAACCTCGATAGTGACGTTGATTCACTATCGAGGCCTAGGAAACGTCCCTGACGCGGGGCCACAGCATGGACCTGGCCACAGGTGAGAACGCCTGGGAACGTACCGCAGGTGACGAGAGTGCGAACGCTGATTGCCGTCATTTGTTGCATACAAATCCCACACATGGCCACGTGGCCGCAGGTCCCAGCTCCCCTGTCCCCGAGCCTTTTGTACGAACAAAGCGAGCGAGCTTTGATCCGGACCAGCAGGTATACACCCCCAGAAAAGTGATGGCATTATGATGATTTTTTTTGTCGAATCTGGATTTGTGTTTCATAAGCATTCATTAGCATTGTGCATGTCATGGTTTTAGTTAATCATTTCCTGCTCTAGTCTTGGTTATGAGTTATCTTGGTCAATGCACTTGGACTGTAGAATACACATTATCTTCATATTTCACCCTGTTACCGGTGTCAAATCCTCTGCACTTTTGGCCGCTCATTAGTTTTGCAGAGGCATGTTCTTCTATGTTTATGGATTAGACATAGTCTACCTTTTTAATTTGGCATTTGTATGAGGGTTGACAGCTCAGTCTCTTTCATGAGGTCAGACCAATTAAAACGACCGTGGAAAATTCAGTCATTATATGGACACATCGAGTTAACCAAATGGCATTCCAGAGTGCAGCGTGCTGTACTCCTGCACTCTTCTTGCAGAACCGATCGTTTTAGATGCCATGATAGTGTTGTTGTAGTTTACGTTTTTGTTTATGAAGTCTTCGTCATCTGCTGTTAGTGCCACGTTTCACATGCAGGCTGTTGAACTAAGTAGGCTAGGCATAGCATAGATGATAATTCAATGAAAACTACCGTGCATGTCAAGCACGTTGAACTGCTCTTCACCCATTTGGCAGAAGGCTCGGCAGAATACTTTTGATGCTGTTTCCATAACTGCATGACCCTCTTTTAATTTCATTGCACTTGAGCTTACGAATTAGATCCGTGATTATGAGCAATAAGCATAACATGGAGTTGGACGAATACAAGTGGTTTGTTTACTAAAGTTCCCAGCGATGCATAAATCAGGATCAACAATCCACCAGGATAGATCGCTTCTCTTTGATTCGATTTTTCTTTAGTGGTGTAACAGATTGCCTTTATTTCTTCGTTTTCTAGCCAATTGGCTATAGTCTCATCAAAATCAGTATTGCAGATTTGTTGTAGTGCGGTTGATTGCTAGTTTAAAGAACCTTGCTGTCTGTCAGCTCTTCTTCACTCGGAGACGTGGAAATGGTGATGGATATTAACCAGATGGAGCTGCATTATAAATGGGCCTTTAAGAGACTTTATTACTTTTTTAAATGGAAGCATGGGGTAGGTTTCAATCTCTTTTGGGGTTTTGAAAACAAAAACATTTGTTGGGTGGGACATTGAAGTGATTTTCTTTTTCTATGAACTGCTTTTTTGTTTCTGGACAGTGCGAGTTGGCGTTTGCCCTGCACAAAACTGGCATTCTAATGATTTGCAGATGTAGAATCCTATGTGTTTTGTTGATGGGCAGACTCTTTCCATTTATCCTTACAGAACTATTCCACCAGCCATGTCAGATGAGGGCTGTCCATCTCCACCCCCCCTCAAGCAGTCCACCATCATGTCTCCCCAAGAGGCTGCGTCGGGGAAGAAATCTCACTGGTCCCAGCTGGAGATAACTGGTTGGTTCTCACCTGTGAACAATTCCCCTGCTACCATTTAGAAGCCATTAAAACACAGCCCTTTGCCTGTAAGACACGCTAGATGCTTTTTTGCCATAGTGCTCACAACAAAGTTGTATTTTATGGAAATTGCCAAAGAACAGTTTGTACATTATGGGAGTGTATTTACTGCATGCAACGTTTTGTGTTTTGAGAATTGCTTCTTTGAAATTACACCAAGCCAGTTACCCATGCTTTTCAAAGTACTAATATTAAGCAGAGGTGGAGTCTCCTGAAACACTTGGGTTTGGAAGTGTCATTTCCCATTGGCAAAACAACAAATCCAAACCAACGTGTGGTTTGTCTCAGTGGTAAAAGTACAATTTGACTGGATACCACAGACGCCCTGCATTAATTAATGTCGCAAAAGAGATTATGGCAAGAACAGTTACACGCTCTGCTGCTCACACAGCTTCTATTGCTGATGGTTTGTATTTGACCTTATTTTCCCTTTTTTTAATCCAATCAAAAGAGGCAAAAATGTTCAGCATGCAAAATTAGGCCTCTATACCAAGTTTCCGTACATTGGGGCAGCGGGCTGATCATTTTACTTTGCCAGTTGTCTTTTATAGTGCCCCCTATGTGCGAAGTGGTACAAAACCTTATTAAGAAAAAATTGTATAGGATGTTTGCTGTTTTAGCGAAGCTAGGAGAGACAGTTACGATGGTTTTATCACCCAGAACGACACTCTTTGACCCAGACAAATAGTTTTAAAATCCACAGCCGAATCAATTCCAACTAGATGATGTAGACAAACAAGTAGGTTTGTCGCTCAATCCTAACCTTGTGGTCCTCTGATTCCCAGGGGGTGTCAGACATCTCAGCAGCTCGCTATGGAGGCTCTCCCACCTCACGGCACTTTTCATCAACAACAACCACCTGACGTCCCTGCCGCCGGACATCGCCTGCCTACACAGACTCGAGTACCTGAACCTGTCCTGCAACCAGCTCTGCACTCTGCCCTCCGAGATCGGCACCGTTGTTTCTCTCAGGTAGGGACCAGTACTACCTTCTTTACATGTACTTTACGGTAGTAAATATTCAGGCAATATTCTAACCCCTTTTTGGGTAGGGTTTATTTCACAACCTAACCCTGTGCTGAAAAATATAAGGTGTAGATGGATAGATCGATAGAGTAGATTAATGGACAGGTGGATTATATAATATAGTGTTTACATTTTTTTGATTTAGATTTAAATGGAAGGTTTAGGGTGAAAAATATGTTCCATGCATATTAACAACTTTTCAGTTTGTCTGTGTTCTTGCTTCTCTCTTTGAAGAATAACATTTCGATGCTAAGTTAATTGATATTGATCTTTGTGTTACGTTAGCTGAGGGCCAAGCGTTCGGCCTGCATGAATGATGTACATAAATCGATACCTGAAACTATTTATCTAAACTGCATAAGCGGTTGTATATTGTATATACGCTTGTATATTTAAACGGCTGAACGACATACTTAACTGTATGTTTCTATGCCTGATTTGAAACACCTCACCCTGTTTCTGCAGGGAATTGCATTTAAACGAAAACAAGTTAAGCATTTTACCCTTTGAACTGGGAAAGCTGTTTCAGTTACACACACTCGGGATTGAAGGTAGGAGCTACTCGTGTTTTTTTCTTTCTTTAATTAAATTATAGTTAAGTGTCTGCACCTCACCTTTTCCACACACAGCAAATGTTAGGTGTGTGGTGTGTGTGTGTGTGTGTGTATATTAGGGATGGGAATCACAGGGTACCTCACGATACGATACGCGATACATGAGCAATGAAGTAGCGACGCTGGGAGCAGGGAAATCTGTTTATAGCGCCTTATTTTATTAATTAAAATATCGATATTTGGTGCCAGCATATCGATTCTCGTATCGCACGAAGAAGGGGGACGATATATCACCGTATCGATATTTTGTCCCACCCCTACTGTGTATGCAGGATGTGTCTTTATCAGACTAGAGTTGGTCCTACCAGGTCATGATGCTTTTGAATGGTTGTGTGCCAGGAAACCCGCTGTCTGAAGATATTTACATCCTCCACCAAGAGCCCGAAGGAACCAGGAAAGTATTGAATTACTTACTGGACTCCCTTCCAGGTAATTGTATCCATCGTTCCATCACCTCACCATGCATTGAGTATTGTTACGTTTTTCTTCTTAATAACTATATTTAAATGGTTTTCATGGCTTCCAGTGGGTCCTCTACAACCCTTCCTTAGACCCTGGGTTACTGTCAAACCGCGGAACCAGTTGATCTCCACAGGTACTCCAAAATAACTAATAAATAAAATGTAATATTTCATACTCGGGACCCTGTTATAGACGGTTGTAGGCTACTTATACACTATGTAGAGCCTCTGGAAATTTGGCCTTATAGTCATCTCAGATGTAAAATATTTTGTCTGTAAAAGTTTCAAATCAAAACCGATTGGACTGGCCACTCTAGAAAGCTCCTTCTGAAGGCTTCATCCACTCTTATTATTTGGTCGAATATCTCCTTAACGAAACGGGAAACAAGGCTTAACTCCGCCCCTTTACCGTTTTGGGTGTCTGGACCAGTCTCTGTGCCGTCTTCGCCCGAGGGGTCATTTTTAGAGATCAATGAAATGTTGTAAAACCTGTTTCCTCTGCAACAACTCTGACCCATGAACCCCTCCTTGCCCCTGGCCAGCCATGCTCACAGTCATGTGTTACAATGTGCTCTGTGACAAGTACGCCACTCAGCAGATGTACGGCTACTGCCCGTCCTGGGCCCTGAGCTGGGAGTACCGGAAGAAGGGCATCGTCGAGGAGATCACCGCTGGAGACGCTGACATCATCAGTCTGCAGGTAAAGTTGGTTTTATTTTTTTTGTTGCATGTTTTTGTTGCTTTTTGTGGGAGGGAAAATGCAAACCCTGAGATGAATAAGTGTGTTTTCTGGAGGAATGTTGTTGCCTTTAAAAGTGTTTCTGGCGGTTTGTAAAACTCCTGGTTCATTGACATTCCAGCATATTTATCTATCAGTTTTAGGTTTTTATTGTTCAACGTGAGGCAAAAGTCACACACAGGATTAAGTCGTCTGCTGCCAACTAAAACCAAAAGTGTCCTAGTTTTGGTTTGTAATCAGTATGTAGGATGTCCAGTTTGTTCTCCAGTATGTTCTGAACTGTGCTGCCAGGGTTCAAACTGTTCTACTAAAACCTGGACGCCTGTCAACTCCCACCATTATCCACTTCCACTGACTACTTTTGTTCTGTCTCCTTCCACACTTGCAAACCACCCACTAATGTCTTCAAAACAAATCAAGAATGCTACTGCCATTTCATTATATCATCTATATAAAACCAGTTATATAACGTGTATTAACAATACCCCATGGCATGCACTGCATGACATTTTCTACTGCTAAGATTTCAAAAGAAGAGGTCCTAAAAATGTATTTCTTACTAAACGTATTGTCCTCAGGAAGTGGAGACGGAGCAGTACTATAACCTCTTCCAGGAAGTTTTGAGACCCCGGGGCTACGACGGCTACTTCTGCGCCAAGTCTCGCTCGAAACACGTAAGCGAGCGAGACCGGAGGCATGTGGACGGCTGCGCTGTGTTCTACAAGACGGAGAAGTAAGGGGTCCGTGTCGAGGCACTGTTCTTTGCGTGCCCACATATACCATAGCGTTCAAAGAACCAATGAGCCATAGGGTTTGTTTATTTTCTCTTAGTACTGCTCGACAAGGCAATCCTTCTTTTCACCCTCAGAGCGTTGTAGCTTGTGTCTGAATGTGTCCATGCCTGTAAATAATTTCTCAAACTATTGCAACAGTATCTTAAGAGGCCACACATACCATTGCACTCATGGAAAGAAAGGCCTTTTTCTTTATGGATCCAGCCATGGTTGTGTGGGCAGCTGCCAAAGCCTCAATGGATGCCTCTGGGTTGGTTTTTCTCCAGGTTCACAGTGGTACAGAAACACATGGTAGAGTTCAGCCAGATAGCCTTGGCCAACTCCAACGGCTCCGACGACATGCTGAACCGAGTCATGACCAAGGACAACGTCGGTGTGGCCGTTCTCCTGGAGGTCAACAAGGAAATGTTCACTGGAGGTAAGGAGTACCTGGTTGCTAAATTGTTGAAGACTTTTGACTATTGTTATGGTGCAAATATTTCTTGAGTACTTTAGGTTCAACCGGTGTCATGAATGTTATAACTCAAAAGGCAGCGATCATGGCTGAACGTTGAAGCTCATGGAGAAGTGTCTGGCGATGTTGCCCTTTTCATGGCTGCAGGATACTGGATTCAAAAAGCTAGCAAATACAAAGTGTGATGGGATGCTGGTGTTTTAACTTTTCAATCTCTAATACTGCCTGGTTATTATTCAACATTCTAGTTTGAATGATGACGTCTAACGCGCAAGTATCATGGTTAATGCACCCTCTAACTTGAAGAAGTGAGAGGGTACAATCCCTTGATAAGAAAAAGTGCTTGTTTATGATGATTTATCATATATATGATGGTTTATTTATGATTTAGTACTATTTGCCAGATGCCTCTATCATAAACGTTTCCATCTAATATCTTATATTGATGGTTCAGGGATCAGGAGTTCTTCCACTTTGTGCCCAGGGCTTAAGCCTGTGGTGGACAGGCAGCTGATCCTCGTGGCCAACACCCATCTGCACTGGGACCCGGAGTACTCGGACGTCAAGCTGATCCAGACCATGATGTTCCTGTCTGAGCTGAAGACCATCGCGGAGAGGGCCTCTGGCGTCTGCTGGCCGCCCACCAATTCGCCACCCATCCCCATTGTCCTGTGCGCTGACCTCAACTCACTCCCAGACTCTGGTAGGCTGCGTGGGCCCCAAGCCTATCTGACTATTCTGTATTTATTATGTATAATGAAAGTCATACAACCCTGTAAAAAAAAATGTAATGTCTGCCTATGGGCAATGGAACCCCAGGGGATTGCTAGATCTTGTTTCATATTTTATTGTAATGAAACATTTTGTGCTGCATTTTGTGAAATTCCATTTGGAGATCTGTCGTATTACATTCACATTTTACATTTAGGGCATTTAGCAGACGCTTTTATCCAAAGCGACTTACAACCATACACACACATTCATACGCCGACGGCAAAGTCAACCATGCAAGGCGACAGCCAGCTCGTCAGGAGCAGTTAGGGTAAGGTGTCTTGCTCAGGGACACCTCGACACTCACCTAGGAGGAGCCGGGGATCGAACTAGCAACCTTTCGGTTACAAGTCAACCCTCTCTACCTCCTGAGCTAAGCCGACGTATGGTGCAAAGACCTACGCAGCGCGTTATGTCGGTACATTTGCAACACGGCATTGCGTCTTCGTACCATCCAGGTGTGGTGGAGTACCTGAGCAGCGGGGCGGTGTCGGAGATCCACACGGACCTGAAGCAGCTGACGTACAGCAAGTGCCTGAGCAACTTCAGCTGCTCCGGGAACAACGGGAAGCCCAGCGGCAGCATCACGCACAACTTCCACCTGAAGAGCGCTTACGAGAGCAGCTTGATGCCTTACACAAACTACACCTACTTTTTCAAGGTGTGTCTTCTTTAAGCCAAACTCTGAAGTGTTGTGCTCTAATCATGAACTAGCTACCAAAAGTTGTGGGCATAGGAATTTGATGGGAAAAGTACATCAATGGCTTGCCCAGAATCGTTCTTATGTTTAACACTATTTCATTTGCTTAGCAATATAAATAAATGTATGCTAGATGTTTCCTTTTACAGGCTTTGTATGCATTGGGAGCATAATTCTTGCGCTCTGTCATTTTCCCTGCTTTCACGAGGGAGAGGGGCTCAAAGCACTGAGTGTGTGTTGGGAAAACAGATGAATTCGCCTCAGCTTTTAAATCACGAGAATCACGAGACACAGCGCAACAATGCCCCCTAGTGCCTCAGCTATGTTACACATTTCCGAGGATACTGCTGTTTCACCCAGACCGTCACACCAACTCTGTAATTAAACAACACATTAAGACATGAGAGTTTATTTTATACAAAATACGTTGACATTGCACAGAATCTAGATCAGCCTACTAGACATTTTTAGTAACGAGAGGGTTGTTGTCGCTGTTTGGGTGAGTGTGCGGCACATTTTCATTGTTAATTAGCATTTCTGAGTCAAATCTTTTTATCTGATTTGGTTCAATCGAATGGACAACTTGTTTAATAATTTGACCCCGAAGGAAAAGGTCAGTCTGCCTTTCACAGCGCCTTTTCCAGGAGGCATTTCTAACCATGTCTTCTATTGATGAACCAGGAACTTGTTTTAACCCCCTGCCTCCCAACACATGGCTTTATTTTCCTGTCTTCAGGGCATGATCGACTACATCTTCTTCAGCCAGTCCCACCTGAGCGTGCTGGGCCTGCTAGGGGCCCCTGAGGGCCCCTGGCTGTCCCAGAACATCGTCGGGTGTCCCCACCCGCTGGTGCCCTCCGACCACTTCTCCCTGCTGGTCCAGCTGGAGCTGCACCCGCCCCCGTCCCCGCCACCTGCGACTCGGCCAATCAGACGACACGGCGGGTTACAGTTCCTGCGAAAGGGCAGGTGACCCTTTTCCTTTCTGAATTGTAATGGCTACCGGGAGGTGATGAGGAGGGTATAGTATTGACTTTATTTAGGATTGGTCTTTTTAAATTTATGTTGCTGCAATGTTACCCTCTTTACCCAGCTCCCTCAAATGACCAAAAAGAATGGAAATCATTTTAATTTTTTTGTGTTATCCTTGATAGATTGTTAATAATTGCATGTGTATGTGTTGCTGCAAATAGTTGATCAGATTAAATGATCAGAGTTTTGAATGATCAGAAAAAACATGTCTGACCAAAACCCTGTTGTGTTGGCAGGTCACTGAGCCTGCAGGAGGGCCAAGGCTTGGGGAATCCTGTGGGTTCGCTGCTTCATTGGCAAGTACCTGTTCCAAGCTTTACATAACAATAAGATGGTACTTTATTAATCCCACGCAGAAAGTACAGGACAGCAGTAGAAATAACATTTAAATAAAAATAAGAGTTGAAACCACTAAAGGTAAAATGATTATATTGCTGGCTAGTCTTTTTGTTGATATAAATCTCCCCAGGGTTACTCTGGCCATACAGTTTACAGTGTCGTTATGGCAAGATATACTGTAAAAAGAATTATCACTTCTCAGTGTGGAAAGCTGTCTTAACATTGTGGGGTCTTTTTATTTTATTTTATATTGCAGTGCTTCTTAACTGGACTGGTTCGCTGAAGAGTTGGGAGAGTTGAGTTGGACGGCTGGGACACTCATTTTTTTGCACAATTTTTTTTTCTTTTACCTTTAAATGATACCTTTTTTATAAATGTTCAAACACGTATGTGAGCCTTTCAAACAGACCATTGCTAACCTCGTCAGCCATATCATGCACCAAAACATGGTTAACGTGTTTAACTAGGCATGGCCATCTTGACATGCGCAGTCAAGATGGCCTTTATCACAGAGGTGTAATAGTAGGAGTGAAAACATGTGTAGCTCATTAAGTTAATTATGAGTCTGTATTAAATCAATTAGGGTCATGAGGTACACCTGTGTTCGCCCCTACTGTTACAGCTCTGTGATAAAGGCCTATCCGCAATACCCATCATAAGATAGCGTAAATTCAACACATAACCTCTGCAAATACATGGCAAGCTTAACGTGGTGCCAGTTGAATGGGATGAAGGAATACATGATGGGGTACATGATGTGTATACTTGAAGTTTGGGGGAGGGATAGGGAGGGAGTTTAGGGATGTGTAAACCTGTATATGTAAAAAAGTAAGGGGCCCAGGTGCTTTGTGCTCTATATTGCCCCGAAGGCAATTTATTTTATTTCCCTTGCACTCTTTAAACCATCTGGTGGCTCTTTATGTTTTGCTTTACAAAAATGTAATATTAGAAGAATTGTATGGATATATATTTTGTATGTGAAGATTATTTTGAGAATTTCATTTGTATGTAAATTACAATTATAATTGGAAGAAATAAGAAAATGTTACCTGAATAAAGGAAAAATACTAATGTTAACAGACGAGTTTGGTGTTCCTGTAAACAACTGGGTGTATAGGCAGGGGTTAAATTGGGATTTGTTATGTGGGGGGGACTCTCCCTAGGGGGGTCCGGGGTATGGCCCCCCGGGAGAAAATTTTGAAAAGTAACCCATTAAATGGCACTTGCTGGAGAATTTTGAGCAGAGAAATTGAGTCTTAACAAAACAGCAATTTTAAGAGCCTATACTTTGCATTGTTTTAGTATTAACAGGTATTAAGGCATTTAGCATTTATATTAGTTAATTAGCCATCACTTGATAACGCATTGTATTACCTTGTTGTGAAGATAAGAAGTGACCCATACAATGTGCCAAACATAATGTGTCGCATGGTCGACTGACAGCAACGATATTTTATCAAGAATACGATCCTGTTCCGATTGTTCTCATCTCAGCTCCG
>OMKX01078458.1:12971-22502 GCA_900302425.1 Brosme brosme
TACAATGTGCTTAAAATTACTATGTTCTTTTTTATTCATTGTAATTGAATGAGTACATGGCAAATAACCAAGTAACCAAGTAATATCTGCAAAATGAACTCATTATTGGATGTCTCTCTTGTTGCCAGACCTCCAGAACCACCAGAACCACGCCACCGGCAAGCCCATGTCCCCCTCCCAGGCCCAGGAGCAAGGCAGCATCAAGCTGAGCCTGGTGAACTCTGACCTCTGGAAGGCCTTCCACACCTCCGGCACTGAGATGGTCATCACCAAGCACGGAAGGTAAAAACCATCTCCACCACAATGTTCTATACATATATTCACAATCATAAGACCTTTATTAGCACGGAAAATAACCATGTACCATATATGTTGATAAACTTTGGATACGCTGTGTCGTTTAGACTCTCATTTAGAAGCATTTGTCATGTTAATGATGTGTGTGTTGTGTTTGTGTCAGGAGAATGTTTCCCCACTGCAACATAAGCCTCTCTGGACTGGACCCCTTCACAAACTACGTCATAATGATGGACATGGTTCCCGTAGACCAATTCAAATACAAGGTAAGAGCACACACACACACACACTGGCATGCGCGCACGCGGGGCAAAAACAAACAACCAAAAAAACAATGGTGTCGACACTCATGCAGGACAATCTGTGAATAGGCCCTTGGTCCAAAATAGTGAACTAATGCTTTAAGTAAAGACAAATTTGTTAGATATTTGTATAGGTTTGCCAGGCCAACCACAAGACGGGCCGAAGAGCACACAGCACTGTAAAAACATTTGTGTTCACAAAAACATGCAACGATTGGCAAAAATAAACCAGTGTATCACTATTGCATTTCTTTCAACCAGCAAAACAAAAACCTGAGCACGTTTCGAGGCATACATCCAGGTCACAGTCTGCTCTGCAAACAGCAGACCAATTCACTACAGACTCTCCATATCAAAGGCCTTTCATCACTTCCTGTTTGTCCACACCCAGTGTGAGGCCTGCTTAATTAGCAGCACTTACCGACTCGATTCAGGATGGATGGGGAGAAAACGGCCCTGCATAATCAACGGCCTGGGGCCATTTGGCCACACTATAGATATGTAATTGCCCACGATAGGGGATGGTCTGCAGAGAAGCGCAGCCTTAAAGGCAGCGATTAAGAGTGTAGACGTTTACATTATCCAAATTGTGATTCGAAACTGAAAACTGCAACTTCGTGTTTGTTTTATGTATGTATGTACTTCATGATTTGAGAGATTTAAAGAGAATAGCATTTACATTTTAGCCTACTATATAGTTATCATTCTAAACATCTGTAGTTCAACCAAGACTCTCACCACCTGAGCTCTCCTCTGTTCTGTCCTGTCCACGGCTGGCTTCTAAAGCCACCATAACACACGGAAGAGCGCAAATACCTTTTTCAAGGTCACACGGTCTCTCTTGAGCAGACGTGTCCTGGGGTTTCACACTTCTTGCTTCTCTCCATGTTTCCTCCCAACCTCCCAGTGGAACAAGGAGGAGTGGGAAGTGGCGGGAAAGGCTGAGCCGCAGCCCCCTGTTCATACCTACGTCCACCCGGACTCCCCCGCCCGGGGCAGCCACTGGATGAAGCAGTCCATCTCCTTCCTCAAGGCCAAGCTCACCAACAACACACTGGACCAGCACGGCCATGTAAGGACCCTCACCACACCTTTCACTCACGCATAGCTGAAATTAGCATTGGCACCGAAAAGCAGCAAGTACAGGACCGTAAATGTAATTTTAAAAAGTAGAAAACGAACTAGGATAGGGTTTTGCTTTTCACACATGTATTTTTGTGTGAACAACCATGAATCATTAACAAAGGACCGTAACTAAAAAAAATTCTCTTTCTTTCTCTTTCTCCTTCTCCTCTTTCCCTTCCCTCTCTCTTTCTCTGTTTTCAGATCATCCTGCACTCCATGCACCGGTACGCCCCCAGGTTCTACGTGGTCCAGGCAGACAGCGCCTTCACCGTCCGCTGGAGCCCATACCAGACCTTCTCCTTCCCAGAGACCCACTTCACCACCGTCACCGCCTACCAGAACACCAAGGTACTGCAGGAGGTCACCATGCACACACGCAAACAAAACCTTGCGCACACGCAGAAACGCACACACACCGGTATATAAACACAGTATGAAGACATTGTCTACAGACACTGTGTATATAAACACTGATGTTGAGTAATCATTTTAATTAGTTTACAATTACATTTTTGACACATTTTGTTTGTTTCTAGATTACCAAATTGAAAATCGACCACAACCCGTTCGCTAAAGGATTCCGAGAGGGTGGACCTCATTTTCACGGTAAACGGTAAGTTCTCCATCTGAAGGTTATGTTAAGTCAGGATAACTTGGTGAAAGTGGAATTTTTCAAAGATCAATCTGACTCTCTGACTAACTTATTTTCTTAACTAATTCTTGCACTAAGGTGTCGTCCAAGCAAGACCTCCAAAAACCAAGAAGAGACCAGACGGATGGACCGAGAGTGCAAAAGTCCTTCAGGTAACAACAATAATCAGTCATGTATTATATATTTTAAATATCATTAATATTTGGCTCATCCATAGAGCAATCATATATGTCCTCAAATATTTTCAAAATATATATGTTAGTTTTTCAATATTTTCGCTTAACAGAAATCAATGTTTATGTGACCGCGCCATCATGTCTTTACCCTGCATTTCCCTCATAGGCCTCCAGGGGTCAATGTCGGCCATAATGTCAGAGAAGCGCCGCTGTCCCAACGGTCACTACTCATCCTCGTTGGTGGATCAGGACCCCGCAGAGAGCCTCCACAACGACGCTCTGGACCTCTCCGGGCAGGGCCACGGATGTGAGGAGCAGATGGTGCCAGCCTCCATGGCCTACCAGGCCTACAGGTATTAACTTATTAACTAAACAAACAGTTGAGTGTACATATGTAGGTCTATAGGGGAAATAGGCCGAGTTTAAATGTCAGTGATTACGGGGAAAATATGATAAATCTAAAATTAAAATATAGTAGACTTCAACGATCAACTACACCAAAAAAAGACTACTGTTATTATTATTGTTATCACTGTTATTATTGTATCACTAAACCTGCACTATGGACGTTTTCCCATTAGCGGACTCTAGTGGCTTGAGTTATAGCTACGGGTACAGCGATATCATTTTCAGAGATTTCTCTTTAGTTCAGATACGTTTTTAAAAAGCTGCAGTAGAAAATACTAACAATTAAAACAATGTTTTTTCTCGCATTATTTCCAGATTAGCAGAGTACAGACCTCCCTCACCGCACTCTGACGTCGACAACCGGCTACGCGGCTACGAATCCCACGTTCCCGACGTGGTCGCCCTACCGGGACACCACAACCATCAGTCCTCTCGCGACATGAGCCACCAGCACCACCAGCACCAATCTTCCCACCATCACCTATCCGCACCCGGCCAAGAGTCGTGGCCACACACCACTAGCAACGTAGCTACTGGCACGGCTAAAGCTAACCCCGGTCTCCGCGCGGGCTACCCGCTCTACAGACCCGGTCCGTATTCGGGGGAACAACCGGAGGCGGACCCTGGGAGACAGTTTATGGTGAACTCCTTCTCCCACTCCTCTCCTGCTGCAACTTTCCACCCAACGGCTCAACACCAAAGCGTCCACCAGCCCGGTTACCACCATCACCACGGCAACACGGTGGAGTGGAGCCAGTATCCGCTCTTTTCTTACTCCAGCTGGTGAACTTTGACCCCCCCCCAAAACATAAGGTTGATTATCTTTCTCCTGATGGACCTACGCCATTGGTAAATGTAGCCCTAGCTTGGGACTCATATAAAACATAAGTGAAAAGAAAAAAAACAAACTTGTTTCAGCTCTAGTGACTATCAATGCTGAATGAGTTAACATAAGTTGGCGAATCAGTTGAAGACACATTACAAATAAGTGCAAAACACCTGTGACTTGAAACAAGACAGCCAATCAGCAATCCAGAGGAGATCAATAATAAGCAACTTCCAAAAAAACATGGAATTGTTAAATGTTGTCTTCTTATAAGCCATTATCCAATCTCTCTTAATATCATATGTTATAACAGTAAGAATAGGCTAACTGTACTTTGAACAAGTGTAATAAGAAAGAATGTTGTATATAAAAAATGTACAGGGATATATTGCACCTATTTTTAAATAAAGTGTTTGTTAGAGACTAATGGATACCACAGCATGAGTGCAATTGGTGCCAAAATGTACATACATATGGTAGCATTACAAGCAAACAGTTTAAATAAAATGTGATTGTCAGAAAATGGAAAACTATAGCGTCCCGTAGAGGGGCTGGCCAGTGAGTGAGCTGGTAGCTGTCATGTTGAGCCGAGCATCCAGTCACAGCAACACACTAAAATAGAGGCAGCATTATGGTTAATCTAGTACCTATCGGCAGCAGGAGTAGGCTAGTGCTGACTAACAAGACCATTTAACTGTAATGACAGCTGAGTGACAATCCCATGAGCCAAGTGAGAAGGTATAGAGATAATATGTTCCGATGTACTGATTAGTCACTCTTCCACAGACAGCTGATATACATGAGAACGATATGACAGAAGGCCCAGTCCTGTAGACTGGAGGGGCAAAGAAGGAGGACAATAGGAGCCATAGAGAATAATAAGGCCCTTTAGGAAAGCTAATCTGAGTAGATTCGATCTGTGAAGCCTTAGAGCTGTTTATTTGAACTCTCAGGGGATAGCAATACATTTCGCATTTGTTGAAATACATCCAATTAATGCATGTAAATAAATGCTGATGGTGACAAACTGTTTCCCGTTTGAGTGATATGACTGCAGCCAGGAGAGAGCTGTACTGGTGAGGTCTAGGTATTCGGATAAGCGGTTGGGGACTAAAAAGTAAAAAAAAAAGGTTTCTGAGGGTGCTTTTGGGATTTGACTCAAACAATGAAAGCAAACAAAACTGCAACATCTGAATATAGCTTATTTAACTAGAAAATGCAAATATGCTTTCTACACGGACTGAGAAGCAATGTATGTAGTGTTAAAAAAACAAAGCATATATTCTTGATACAATACTCTTCCAGGGCTAAGAAATGGAATAAGACAACACATCAAACAATGAAACTTTCACTTTTATTTCCATTGTGGTCGATAATGTTTGGGGCTGTATGTCAGCGTGTTTTGTATTAGCGTGTGCTGAGGATGGGGAGTGCACTGTATATTTTCCTTTGGATACAGCTCAGTTAATACAAAAAAAGTACATATATACACACCAAATAATGCATAATTTAGGAGATGTATTTTTCAACTGGAAATTGAAATATAGTTGTACATTGGTGAATAAATTAAATATTTGTCTCAATGTACTTGGCCAACTGTTCTGATGCTTTGTTGTTAATAGTTTAAAACGAGAGACGAAACACAGGGGCCAGAAGCGTCTGGGATAATTCTATGCTTTTTTTAACCAAACATAAGTTATCTCACTACATCACTACATCTCAAAACATGGATTAGAATGTGAATATGTGAGTTCCGACCAAGTCATAGACCAATACATTTGATCAATCTGGTTAAAGTCATGGAATGAATGGCACATATTAGTCTTTTAAGTTTCCTGCACAGGCATGTATTTATTTTCACCTGCATATCCCTGTTAAAGACAACATAAAATTAATGTATTGTCCCTCCTCAGCTCATTTTCCCAGTCACATTAATCCCCTATCCAACAACGTATGTATACAAACTTGCATTATCTATTTTTTATATATTTACATCAATATGCCAAATCATCACCTTCTTTAAGCTATTGCAAACAAAAAGTTATTATGTCACCAATCACTAGGACTAATAATATCTGGGAATTTAAAGCTGCTGTAGGTAAGATTTGAGAGTTGTAAGGAGAGAGTGCAGAAGGGAGCAAGATTTTGACAACCAAAAAATGTCCCCTCCCCTCTGCTCCTTCCCTAGGTATATCCGCCAATGACAAGTGTTGCGTTCATGCTACTGTGACCGGCTACATTGATTCCTCAAAACAATCAGGGAAGAGATGCCCTGATTGGTCAGAAATGAGCCAGGAGCAGTCTAAAATCGTATATTGGCTCATACAGAGGCAGGCACAGTCAACCCAAAACAGATAATCTCAGTGCATTTCACTCAACATTAGCTGATGGACATGGCTATGGCTATGGCTATGGCTATTTCTAACAAATTAGAACAATTACAGCTCTTACCTACAGCACCTTTAAGTAGTCCTAGTATAAGTTAACCTTCCTCCAACCTCCACCACAATATCCCGATAGCCTCAAAAATAGCTGATTATAAAAGAAAGATGCACTCTGTATTTTGTTTCAAGTCGTCTTTAAGAATTTTGTCTTGAAGGGTTTGTAAAAATGAAACCATGGACGGGTCCACACTCTATGGGACAGGTAACACAATCCACATTGTATGCCATACATACCTTTTGTTACAGGTACACAAACCACAAGCACGCTTATTTTTAAGATTTCCAATCAGGATGTAATGGATGCTGTAACGCCTGTGGTAACTGCAGGACATGAACATTAAAAATAAAATGAAAAGCTTTGTAATTCCATTTTCTCATCTAGCTCAGACAAATATCAACAGAAAGTAGATTAAACAATAAATGGCCTCGTGCACTTTGCTGCAGATTCTTGAAGCACATGAAATAGAAGGCACCATTGTTTCTGTTAGTGGTTTCACTTAAATCCCATTCAACATTGCATACTAATGTATGGCACTTTCCCTCCATTGAATAAATGTACTTTTTTTTCCTTTTTTTTTACTTAGAAAAGACTTTATTGACTGCGTCACTAAAATACTTTTATATTATCCTTTTAATCAGTACACCTCAAATATTCTATATAAAATAATGGTTTTAACATTAACTCTGCATTGTTTATTTCATTTAAAAGCAAGTGATATTCATTTTTTTGGATCCACTGTAATGTGTTCAATAACTCTGCCCTGCCGGTCAAGCGCTCTCTCGTAATGACAGGCATGTCCATACCTCAAGGTCGAGGTTCTCCGTCTTCACAAAAGGGACATCTGCAAGAGGCTGCTCCACGCTGATCATCTTTGAGCTGTTCCTCTGTAAAACGTGGTTAATGTTGGACTCCATATTGCTACTGTAACGAAGGCCATTGCTATTGGGCTTAATGAGTAAGCCTTCATTCTATTCTTGCTGATTCGTATGACCACAAGTTCTATAAGCAGGACCAGAGGGGGTGTTTGGCCACTTTTAATAGCCACCATGCACACATGGTCATGTGTAATTTTGCTGTCTTTGTTTCAGGGTCAGTGAATGAGTACTTAGTTTGCAAAGTAGAGTGGCAAAAATGTTCTCTCTTTCTTGTCGATTGGGCTGAGCCAGACTGAGATGTCGAGGTGTTAGGACTGGGTGTCCACTGGTCAGAAGGAGGCGCCTCTGTGATTACGGCTGAGAAAAGGTATAAAGAATCTGCATTGAGTTGTCATATAGGAAATACTAAATTAGCATTAAAACATCATCATCATTACATCTTAAGTACTGTGTACTTGTAACTGTATGTAACAACATGTAACAGCATGTACTTAATGTCATTATTTTTCAGTGAGTTGCAATCTGCAACCTCACCACTAGATGCATTCTACACACTGAACCTTTAAGTACACACATTGCTTATTTATAACATATGTAATTAAATTGTAACGACACTAATGCCGTGCTAACAACAATTATATTAAAGTCTTTATGATACAGCTGTTTGAAAATGGACCCATGTTGTTTTCATCCTACCTCTTGCTATATTGTAAGTCTTGGTAGATGTTGGAGGTGTCCTGGGATTTTTCCATGTAGGCATTGAGGTCTTTCACGTGGCCCAAGGCATTGAGCCGTCCCCGGTGTTTCTTCTTTGATGATGGCACTTCCAAGACCAATGGATTCTCAGATAGAACATTCTCACTCCAGCTCAAGCTCAACAAACTACAACTGCACACACAAAGAGGCAATACGTTAATTTAGACTTTGTCCTCCTGTTTCAACAATGGATAATCTTCGCATTTTTTTAGACTCTAGAAATTTGTAAATTGCAGGGCTTTCTTGCAAGTATTTTTTGTATGGCAAGAGAGTTAACCAGGCATAGTTTGTATTACTTTCATGTATAGTTAGTACAGATGTCAAGTGCTATAATGAGTGTTCTGCAGCAGAATGCAAAATTGGGCTACACAAATATTGAAATCTAAGAACACATCTAGATCAGTTCAGTTCTGGGATTAGAATGTGATTAGCTTTAGGAGTGTGATACACTAGGATGACTTGCTGATGGATGAGAAAATGAGGCCCACAAATGTCTAATAAAAGGATGTCTTTATAGATGACAGCCGTAAACACTCAGCTCATCAATCGTCACTGTGCTGTATGCGGCAGAAGTCTGAGCAATATTTAACCACAAATATTGGGGATGGCATAGTTGGGACAGCTTAGAAAAGGGAATCTGAAGCCAGTATTTTCCAGAGTCAGGGGGTCTGATATCAACAGAGATATGTCATCTGCGTAAGCAAAAAGTCAATTGGATTTGTATTTTCTACAAACCACTCAATGTATTGTTCTTACTTAAGAACTCAATGACTCAATGAACAATCTAGTGGAGTCATTTGCAAATTGGGTCACAGGTTCTCATGATATGTACATGATAATGTAAGTAATTGACCCAGCATCCTGTGCTTCTGGTATCTTATCTGATTTAGGAGTAAGTCGATTTGTATTTTTAATCATTAGAATTGATCACTAATTTTTGCTCCTTTAACTTTGGACCACCTTCTGTTAAAAGGTGGAATCTGCAATTATGATGATACATTAAAATGATACTTGTTATAAGCATAATAACCGTGTACCTAGAGAAATAAGTCTTTCAAGATAAGCACTTGACAGTGGTGGGCAACAACAATAATCAACTAAAGTTAGAGGTAACTCTGTGGCTTAAGTCTGCAGTGTATCACAATCGAATATCAAAACACATATTTGAGTAGAAAAGTCTAGATCTGATTGGAATGCTGCAGTACCAAAGCTACTGGATGACCCTGTGACTTTTGTGATTTAATCTAAATGCTTTGGCAACAGTGGAAGTTTATGCCAACAAGAGGCTAGCTAAGCCTAGCCTTCATATTCTTTGCAAATCAGTTGCTGATGATATTGAGGTGCCATGCAAGGGCAATGACAGCAATTGTGCTAGACAGATGAGAATGAGTCAGCAGACTTCAAAAACTTAGTTTAGCCGAAATTGTGCATCTCTCAGCTTGTTGAGATTTTATTTTTTAGAAACATGTATTCTATTAGTCCATTTAAATCATAGGGAAAACCCCTTTTTTATGTCCATTGTGTGGCCATGTTGAGTTAAACTGCATACTCTTCTCAACCCCTCTTGTCATCCCTAGCCAAGGAAGTGTCTTTTACACAGTGATGGTTGGCCTTTGGAAAGGAAGGTGGTTTTCAGCTTTACTTGTGCTTCTTCAGCATTTGTGAATTG
>OMKX01078459.1:0-12644 GCA_900302425.1 Brosme brosme
CCCCCCCTCCCCTCAGGATTATGGACATTTGCCTCTTTTTTTTCCCTTCCATGTGGCGCGCCGCAGAACAGGCGGTGGCTGTGAAGGCTCAATGTGGACGATACCCCCGCATTACCGGAGACACTTGTTATATGTAGTTCTGCAGCCCTTTTCAAACGCCCGGCACTCGGATGAGGAAGGCTACGCAGGAGAAGGACTGAATGTGACCTGTCGGGTCCTCTTACAATACTCTGAATGTATGGTATTTACCTTGCCATTCCTCGACCCGGAATTCTCTGATATCACTTATGCTTCACACATGCGGTAGCAGAGCAAAGAGTGCCGGCACACCCTTTGTACACGGTTATTATTGCGAGAAGGCCATGGCCAGTGGGACACGTTTGAAAGGAAAAGGCTACAATGCTGCTTAGTCTCCCAGTGTGTTTATTTAGCAAACACAAAATAACACAAATCATCAATGTAAAACTTTGCATTACAGAACCTATAATGGAATGCACAAAGTTATCCCATTTTTCAAATGAAAAACAAACTATATTTACTGAACAATATTTACAATATATTTATTTTAAATTATCTATATAATTTTACTGTTATTGTGAATCTGTCAGTTTCAAGAATATAATCCCATGTACAACCTGCAGTACCTGGTGTCCACAAGTTTAAAAAACACAGTCGTAATGCACAGTACTATAGCATTTATCATAATATCACTCGGAAATGCATTGTTTATACGTTAAGGTAAAACAAAGGAAGCAAGTCACGTTCACAGCGGGACCGAAAGGTGCAAGCATGTCTTCGCGAAGATTGGCGTTGTGTTCGGAAGCTGGGGGAGATCCATTCGCTCGTAAAACGTAAAAAACAAACTCCCAGAATGCACCACAGGGCCTTTGTGTTTGGTTTCATTGAGAGCGACGACGTGGCATTGGGTGTAGCGATTAGTGCGCGGCCGTGCTCCTATACCGTGGGACGCGGGAGAGGGAGCGATGAGATGGGGCCCCTTCCATGCACAAGGCTCTAATAAACTTCAGGGCTCATTACAGAGAGGGATCGTAGAGAGAAGGTAGTCCCCCTCCAGCGGAAGGGCGAGTAATGAGCCATTGGAAATATTCCACATTAGGATAAATTAAATTGGAGAGTGAGCCCTATAAGCTTTGCTTGTGTAACACATTAGAAAGCACTTGTGCTCTGCCGAAGCTGGCCGTGATTTCACTTTCAATTTCTCACCTCCTGCGTTCCCGGGCTATTTAGAGGGATTTGCAGCGCTTTGCGTTTTGTTTGTTTTTCCTACTAAACAATAAGATACCGTACCAGCCCTTTGTGGATCATGTAAACACAGGGTTAATATGTTTTACCAGCTTCCATTGCTTTTTGCTAAAAGAGTTTATCAACCCCCACCTTTTGCTAATCGGTCATAATTCCTTGTTTGCTTTTAACTGTTGCTTCTTCTTCACTGTCACACTGTCATCTCTTTACAGTATGTATACTTATTCTGCTGTCAAGCTGTGCAGCACTAGTACGTCTCATTACAGTTGTTTGTAGTGCTTTTGTGATTTATCTTGTTATTCGTTCGTTTTTTTAACCCTCTTTACTCTGATGGTTACTTTGCTCTGTAACCCTTAGTACTCCTTGGGGGAGTCTTTAAAGTTGTATTTACATCTTATCTTACATTGTGAAACAGAAAAGTAAAACATTTCAGTCAATCCCATCTTAGTTTAAATCTGTCGATGTACAGCAGAGCCATGCAAAGATACCGTATGATCCTAATATTTAAGATACACATACAAGAATTGCAACACAGTGTGAAACCTGCATACAGAATATAGAATTTGAATACAGAATATAGGTTTTTATGGTCCTTCTTCATAAGCAAGTTACATTCACACAGATCATATGTTGATGATTATTATGTGATGAAATCAAAGAGTTGTGTGTGTGAGTAAAAATAGATGCTTGACTCATGAATATTCTGGTCAGAGATACCAAATACCCACAGGATAATTTTCATTGCTTGAATCGAGACAAGCCTCTCAGTACAAACAGTGTTAGCAAGCTCAAGAAAAGTCAAATGGAAGGTTTTCAAGCACATGCCAATCCTTAGCTAGTTGAAATCCTTGACAGATGCAAATTCCCATGAAATCTTTACTTTACTTTGTGTTAGTCTCTGTGCCCAAGGAAAAGGCAAATACATTCATCCAAATGGTCGGGCAGATTTGACATCCTCCAGCACTGCAGATTGTGTCTTGAATGTTTTAATTGGCTTTTATTTCTTAAAAAATGTATTTATTTAAACTACCAGCAGGAAAAGTCAGGGAATGGAAGTGACGAGTTTGATGGCAAGAACAGAAATATGAACAGAAATTATATAATGTTCCAAAGAGCCATTGAGAGAAATGATACGTTATATAGATAATTGTTACCTTGTTTGTTACACATTCTTATGCCAAAGTGCTCGCCTATGGTGAGCTGTCAATAATTTCCGCTCGGTCGAACAAGTGGCTTGTCAAGCAATAAAATGGCAACAACTGTGAAATCTTATTGGCAGACAAATCCTGTTTTAAAATAGCTACACAGGCCTGTATGCTGTTTAACTCTTAAGCAAAAGATTTCATTTATAGTCATGTCGATCGATTGTACACATTTCATTTGGATTGAATGACAGAATAACAAGTCTGGGTCGGTGTTGCCAGACAACTTTAGTTAAAATAATGCTAAGGTGTGTAGTATGCTTAAGACAGGGGTATGTTAACTGTTAAGTATGTGTTTACCACATTGTGGTAAAACATATACTATTTCGAGAAAATATTTATAAAAAGAAACATGAATGAATACACATCTCAAATGGTTTCTAAATCTTAATGATCTGACATAAACCAACACTACCTTATAACCTTTTAATGAACATTTTATAACCTCTCCCGACAAAAAAAGCAGTGACAATTTGTAAGAACCATGCTGGTTACTGAAGAGTCGGCTAGTGGCTCCCCAAGAAGTAACAAAATGGTGCCAACGGAGCAATCAGACAGTATGCGATATCATGTCCCACTATTGCAGTTACCACCCTCTCCGTATTCACTGCCTTAGTAACACTTGCTTAATTGTTGGGGACAAATAAGCAACCTTAACTCTACTTAACATTCAACAAAGCACAGGCCACAAATTCAATGTTTCATTGCTAATGTTTTTTTCAAACTATCTTGTTGTTGTTGACCATTTTCCATATTGCAATGACCGTGTATCTTTTATGTCTGTTGAAGGACAATAATGGTCTGGGTGATTAAACCATCGTCTTTCCGTGCTTCACTAAAACCTGATTTACCAATATACTGTACTTTTCTTGTAGTGATTCTGCATAAGAACATTTAGTGTGACTGCACCCTTGCAACAAATATATTCCGTATTTTGGAATCAATGCGCCCAAGTGCTCCCGCTGTTGTTTATGTAAACAATAGTAGTAGATGAATCGGACTACTTTCAGTTTGCAGTTTAATGTGCGTCATCACATATTCACTCACATATTTAATTATATTGGCTGGTCAACGGCATCAATCAAGGAACTCCATACACAAATGTCCCCGGATTAACCAGGTCCCCCAGCAAGCAACATAGCTTGTTTCTCAGCGGCGAATTTGAGTCCATTAAACGTGTTACATTAATTACATGTCTCAAGACAATATACTCATTCGGCCATTTTGTCATTTCGGTTTGTTTCCATGTGGCTGTCATGGCGTTGGAATCGAGCCCAGAACGTAAGATGAAATGGGTGCCCCCGTGGGGAAAAAAACCTGCCTTTGAACCGAGAGAGAGCTTAGCGGCTTGCAGAGAGTAGGGCTGGCCCGAATACATCATTTCAATCTTCGAAATATTCATTAGGTTAGCAAAAAAAAAGAAAGAAAAAAATTCCATTCATAGTGCGTATCTTTCACTGCCTGTAACGTAGCAGGCGGAGACCACCGCCGCAGATTCAAGTTGTTATCAACTGATCGTTTTGTCCTTTTTCATTTCTAACGTGGTTCATTTGGTAAAACAAATGTGTTATTTTAATAACGCAAAATAGCAAAACAACAATATCCCGTCAGTGGCTTTCGGATCCACTCATCAGTCCGAGTCCGTCTTGGTTACAGCGGAGCTTCAATGCAGCCTAAAAGTTTCCGAACGCACACGCAGTTTCCAAAGTATGAGAGTAGGCCTACTTCCAATTATCACAAAGCAAATAGGTGGTTTGGACATTGTGCAAAGTTTTGAATACATTTCACGACAGGACTAGCTCTCCACAGCTGTCAAAGTGCTACCGGAATATTCAAATAATGTTAGAAAATCCAACTACAAAACTAACGAATGATAATTCGGTCATCACATATTTGGCCATTCTAAAGATGGCTACCGTTACCTCAACGTGAAACGTTCTCGGACGTCTAGGGCCCTTACATATATATCTTATCACTGGGGTATTCAGACGAAACCTAGCCTAGCCTTCTACCTTCAGTCCCCAAATATGCATAGACATTAAAGTAACTTTTTTGTATGTAAATCTTTTTATAAAAAAAAAACAAAGTGTTCGAATACTGCATTGAGATTTGAATACTGAATCGAGATTTGAAGACCTACCTAAGGAACGAATATTCGAATATCCGGGCTCAGCCCTAGTAGACACCTCTTTTTGCCTTCAAACTGTTGTACAACTAAACTAGATTAAATCCACCTTCCCCAAGCTTCCCCTTTCACCTCTGCGTTGCATCACACAAACCCATTTTGAGATGTTTTTTAAAGAACCTCCATTGTCCGGTCTGGTTTGGGTTTCTGGTTTGGTTTTTATTGACGGACAATGTGCACAAATCGAACACCCCTAATGTCGGCATGCATCAGCTAAGATTGTGAGTTGACGCGCGTCATCTCTAAAGGGCGGTTTGCGATGGAGAGACTTTGTCCTTGAAGTCAAGAGGTTTCAAACTCACTCAGAGCTTTGGTGGTTTTCCTTTTCTACACACACAGAATATGTCTGTTGCTCCTCAGACCATTTTGTTGTTCCTTTCTTACACACAGAATATGTCTGTTGCTCCTCAGAGTCATATTACAATTCACAATTCTTGATTCAATAATAGACTCTTTCATCACCCCCGCCGAGACCCCCGCACGCACATATTCCAAAACAATTGTTGATTTACCAGGATGCATGTGTGGCCGCTGATTGGACAGAATATGTAAATTGTCACGTTCTGCTTCCTTTGTAGTCCACAATGCTGTGGTTAATTAGACACAATTTAACCTCTGCACCTAAAGCGAGTAGAATTTGGCACTGAGGCAAAATTTAAATAACAAGTATTTATGCAATGCCACAAAACAACAGTATCTGTGTGTATTTTCATATTGGACAACTGTGCAGTACATTAATCTGCATTGATACGGCTGAGAAAAACAAACCTCAAGGACATTACTGGAGTGATGCTACTACTAGAACTAGTGGACAAATAAGGTAACTACACTCAGTGTTTTACATTTAGACCTATAAACTGGGGGAATAGTTATGTTAACATTCATGTTAACACAACACTGCAGGCTCACCGGCTGTAAGGATGATGTGAGGATCTAGTGTCTTTATATGATCCATTTCATATGTCACCTGTCTTTACCTGATAAACTGGTAAACAGCTGTGGTCACAGCTGGAGATGACTCACTGCGGGTAAGGCTTTTTTTTCTCCCATGGGAAAAGGGGATAGGCCGATTGTATAACTACCCCGACGATTGGTGTGTTTATGGTATGATTTATGCCCTGCAGCAGAATGGGAGGTGTTTTGGTATGTCTAGTTTCAACAGCTTGTGGTTAACGACGTGGCCTCTGTATCTCCGCCCTGGGATCATTAAGTAGTGTGATGAGCCTGTGCTGTTGACACGACTGACTCTAGGACAGGCGTCTGATCCTTTAAGTGGTACTGACTGTACCTCATCTACAGGTTTAGAGGTTGAACCTTATTTTGTGTGAAATTCAGTTTATACCTGTTTCGGTGTCGCTACCGACGGCGACTTACCGAACAAAAGATATGTAGACAGCGTTTGAATCACTTGTTTTAAACACCAATCCGCTTTCTGTGTGACCATGAATGAACTACTATGTGTAATACACATTCAATTATTCATTAATATTAACATGAATGTATTTAGATGGAGTCTACGCTCGCTTGAATATAACATACATAAATGCAATGCTGTTCCGTCCCCATTAGCTCATATCTCTTTAATGAATATAACTTATGTATTAATAAAATATGAATTAGATACATTTTTTACACCTGGACATAAGAGCAACGTGAATGTCTTATTAAGCTGGACCCTATCCAGTACATCACATGCTACAAAACTGTTTCAAACCCATTAGCCGACATGTATCTCTTGAATAAGGCAGCACTCCTCACTCCTATATTCAGTTCAGTTTCATTCCATTTTACTCACATCTCCAGTTCATTTACCCTGCAGTACTACGCCGACTGCTCTATAAGAACCAAAGGACTGTTGCCTTCAAACGGACAAACATAAAGGAGGAAAGAGAAGAGGTTTTTATGTAATTTGACCGTGGACTAATTGTGCTGACATTGCTCTGAAATATAGCTCATCATATCAAGATAGCCTTCAATTACATGATTGGGACTTGTCTTGAAGAATGGACTATTCAGCACTATTCAGCACTCACCTCTCTCCTCTCGTCTTTTCTCTCTTAAAGTGCCAGTTGGAATAATGTGATTGACTGTGAGAATCATCAAAACGTTATTGCATTAAAAAGAAAAAACGAATGGAATAGACAAGATGAACCACTGTTATATAAAAGGCCTATTCAGAATCCTTAATCAATATTTAGCTCTTTCCCCTCCCTTCATATTTTCATTGTCTAATCAATTGCTTTATCAGCACCTTCTTTTGTGCCCACATCTATAGTGAGTGTTCCCAAGGGTGGGCAGCGAGTGCACCCCCAGACGGGACGATGAGGCCTTGATGCTTATCATCCTGCCGCTGGTCTCCTCACATCGCAGGACCCGATCGGTACATTTTGCCAAAGTGCCGTCTATTACGGGCCCCCGCAAAGTGGCAACTAGGAACTTGGTAAACAGCCTGAAGATAAGCTAGAACAAAATGCTGATCACTGCATCGCACTAACAGACTGTGATTGAGATGGACACTGAATTGTTTGTTTGATGCGTTCGTGTTCTCCGGAGTGGGTGATGTGTGGCTATCATTGTTCCGGAACTATAGCACTTGATGCCTCCACGTTTGGCTGACTGCGGTTCAGCATGCAGATGCCGTGCATCTGATGGATGAGTGGTGTGCGGCCGCGTCCACAACCTACTCTTTACCTGCACTCTTTGCCAGCCGATGTGTATAACACCCACAGCGCATTGTCAAGGGACCGTAAACAAGCAACGGTTTGCACCATTTATATCCTGCGTTCTATAAAAAGATCCCAAAAGAGGAGGCTGCATGCTAGCCTTGGCTAAGATAATAAATATGGCGGTGCAGGGTTCATTAGGAATCCTATTTGTCATGTATTGTACGCAGCTTGCTGTAAGTGCATGCCGTTATATATGATGGAATACCGTGGTGTTTACATTGCTGAAGGAAAAGCTACGGCTCATGTGGCACAAATTGGAGTATATCTTAATGGTTAATGGTGCTGAACAACAAACAGCAATGAGGAATTAGGCAGCATTACCTGATTATTGTTACCTGCAATAGTGTGGTTTTTCAATTCAGATAAAATATATATTATTCTCCAGGTTTGGTACCTTAAAAGGTAATGTTAACATACACAGACCTATACTTACGGTCAGTTCTCGTGGTTTCCCACCGATACAGTTTATTCTAGCATTAATTATTCCAGTGGCCCAAAGGTCACATGCACAGGGGAAAACTTTCTTTGAAAAATCATCTCGGTCCTCTTTTTGTGTACAGTTGTCCTTCATTTTTGGCAGCTGGCTGAAGCCCGGACCGTGACGACCACCAGGGTGACCTGGGTCGTGCCCCAGATATTTTTGGGGTTCTTGTTTATTCTCTTAAATGTGTCCTAAACTAGCCATGCTCTGACTTAAATCCCTTGCCTCCGCCTTGGACCTTGGTATTTTAGCTCCGGGGCACGTCCCCTAACCTCGGCCCTACCATTGGACCTGGGTATTTTAGCTCCCGGGCATGTCCCCTAACCTCGGCCCTACCAGGGGACCTTGGTATTGTAGCTCCCGGGCACGTCCCTGGCTGCAATGCTTGAGTAATCTGCAGTTAAGATGGCTTGGCGAGTGTGCATACACACTGTGCTGCGCTCCTCGGTGGGTTTTTTCATGGTGGGTTTGTTCTGCATCATGCTCGCGGTTATGTGTGCGCGGTGAACCCGCGGCACATTAAGAAGGGCAGAGTCGGCAGCGTTCCGGCTCTGGTTCCGTAGCGCTCATTGTGTTGGTTTTAAGCGAGGCCGGTGCGATGCTAATGATCGGGTCAAGGCAGGGAACGCGGCCACATTTCATGCGTGACGAAAGCAGTGTGGAATGTTTTAATTAAGTCACGACTATTTACCAATTTTAATAAAGTGTATAAAAGAACCCTGTAATCCAGAAGTGGATGAGACATTACATCTAGAGCAATTTAATTCACCGATATTTACATGTCGAATTTAATTATAATATCCTCTGTTTAAAAAAGGTGAAGCTTTCTTTTATTTTCAGCATTCTTAAAATGAATGAATGATGCTGCGTGGGGGTACTGTTGCTAAATCGTTTTTTAACTGTCCATGACATCTGTATCTCCCTAGAAGAAGTGTGTTCGACTAGAGAGGTTAAAGACTAATATCCCTGTTTCACGTCTCACAACAGCGTCTTAACAACCAATTAGAAAGCAGTAATACTTTGAATGCAGTGGCCGTGGCATGACTTCATCCCGTCCAATATTCAAAAGAATCTCAAATGACTTGGCCCCAATCATTATATCAGTGCTCTCCAGACCAACACCAATAATAGCACAAATTCAGTCCTGCTAAAGGACAAGGACAGCCACAAAACCTGTTCAAATCCCTTTTCTGAGGTTCCATTTCCCTGACAAGGTCTTTCAGCCCCACCTTTGTTAGGCTGCTAGCGGCTTACTGGCTGTCTACCGATATGTCTACAATGTCTACATTGGATTATCCAAATAAGCGTTAAAAAAAAAAAGAAGAACAAAATAAACAGAAAATACCGTTGATAAGAAAGCTCTTACCGCTTAGAGGAACACAATTTCTCCCCGAACCACAAATTTGATTTCCTGACTTCCTGGAATGCACCTGGGGGCCGGTAGCCAACCAGATTTGAGGGCTTCTGCGATTCTCCTCGTGGCTGTGCTGCCATATCTTATCCATATCTCGCGTCCCCGTCATGCTATCTGGGGTATCGTTGCTACCTACGGTGCTAATCCAAATCACATTAGCAGCGGATAATGGGATATCTTGGGACACGGAGATAGGCGACGCAAAGTTAAGGTGACGGGGGTGAATTGGCGTGAAATATGCAAATATCAATATCCGAATTACATTTTAGTATACAAAATAAAATAAATCCCCCAAAATATTGGACTTTTATTGAATAAATATGTATGTTACTTCTTTTTTCCCATAACAGATAGAGACATTCACCTCAATTTGATGCTGATTATGCCCATAGGATGAGACACATTTCGCTCACTCACAAGTTGCTTGCTTCGCCGCTCCCTCCCACTGGTCTTGAATGCGTTAGTATTAATCAGGTTGCTCAAGGTGTGTACAAAAGGGTTACTAAGAGTTCCGCGCGGCATTTAGAAAACCCGATCACACACTGTGTCCGAAATGAACCCATCCAGCTGCCATTAGGAATGCATGCTAATTAAATCAGGATATCCAAAGGTCAATGCGATGCCAAGGGAACAAATCGCTCAGCCTCTGATCCACGCCGTACAGGCCACGTGCTACGACTACACCTCGTACACATTTCCTTCATTATTATTGGTGGTAACAACCCCAAAAGAATGTATTGAATATAATTTCCCATGACGCATAGGAAAATAGTCGATCTTCTACGAGTCAATTTGGCAGCGCTTTGCATGCATTGATATTATTTAGTAATTTAAAGGGGGGAGAGGGGGATTCTTAATGAGCTGTCTCTGCGCACGGAGACAGCTCATTGAGAAGCAGGTATTGGCTATGCATCTTGGCCGAGGATGCTTAGGAAGGTAGGCTGAGGACAGCGGGGATCAAACACAGAACCCTTCAGCGGAGCGTCGAGCACCCTAGGCATTAGTCTGTCACGCATTAAACGGATGTTTGATTTGCATTCATTCATATTAAACTTTGATCTTTGTGAAAATAACGATTGCGAAAAGGAAATTCTAGATTAGAGGTGGACTTGGGTGTGCTTGAGTGTTAGGAATTTGGAATTTAAACGGAATGGGAGAGAATGTGAATCACCGATGGGGTTTTGGCGCGCTTAATGAAGTGCTGTCACAGCTGTACATTATGAAACATCTTGTATTGTTAATGGCTTTCTTAGCCTAGTGCCTGCTTTGGTGTTTTTTGGAACTCGGTTTGTTGTTTTCTGCTTGAATGCAGAACACTGGTCCCAGCGTGGATCCTGAGAATCTGTATAATGAGATCTTGTGTCTCCCTCCGCCTGCCTTTCACAATTTGATTTTTTTTATAACACAATCAGAAAAAAAAAGGAATTCAGAGATTATGAGCAAATGCCCGGCGGGCAAGTGTACTCAAACTTCCACCAAAACCTGTTATAATCTTAGTCACACTGCTTTATTTGTTTTATTTTAGTTTTTGTAATATTATTTGTTTTGCCTCAGGGCATCCACTACTTAGTTGGGCCACAAATTGAAACTGTAAACACACTCGTACACACACTGATACAAGTGCACACGTTTGCACACAAACATGTACACAAGCTCACATGTGCCCACATTACTTTCCTGGTTGGAGTCTGAAATGAGATCAGGGCGTCCCGTAAGAGATGAATCATCTGCACTATCCAGAGCACTTATTTGCAAAGTGGGGGCCACAGCAGGGGTGGTAAGCTATTTAAAAAGATAATAATATTTAAAAGTTATTATAGTAATCTGACCGTAATTTGACTGCTGTTTGACAGGGTTTTCCAAAACTTTACGAATAGGCTTGAGCTAAACATACATGCTCTAGGAGTGTACAGAGAGGACATGCCGATGGACTTACAATATTATCAGTGGTTTCGAAATCTTTTCCTGCTCATCATAGTTGGTGGTACAATTATATTAACAAAAAGTTCTATGTGTTCGAAAAGGTAAAAATGGATTTCCTTTGTTATATCGTTATGGGTCTAAAGGAAAGATTTTTTCATTAGACATTACGTGGCCACCGAATTGAACCAACTAATACAAAACAAACTAAATTATAGCGCAGTCTTTAAAGTTCTCTATCAGTGGCGGTGGCTACTCTTTAAGGTCACGCCAGCACAAACACGTCCGAGCGGAGGAGGCTACAGGGTCAAGCACCGACACTTGACACCTCGTCTCGCAGTTCCACCCCGGTCGGTCTGTCTGCCGAGGGAGATGAAATCACATCTATCTTTTAATCCGTGGCACTCCTGTCGAGGGGGGCCGCGTTGTAAATACATACACGGTGAGGGAAATCAATCACGCGCGAGCCGGATCATTTCCGACGCGTCAGTGTGTCATTTCAGGTCAATGACGTCCGCATTGTTCGGTTGAGGAAACTTGGGAGTATTATTTATTATAATGTTGTTGTTTTTTTCCCCCATGAATTAAGCAAACAAAATATTCATTTGTTGTATTTCTTGCTTGTGTTTTTCCCCACGACCCAGTGCCTGCGAGAATCACCAATATATCCCAGGCCGTGACGGTGAACGAGGGCAGCAACGTCAACCTCATGTGCCTGGCCATCGGTCGGCCGGAGCCCAGCGTGGTGTGGAAGCATCACTCTGTGAGAGGTGAGGGGGCCGACACGCCACTGTTTATCGGTTTAACCATTTCATTCATCCAAAGCAACTTGTCATTCATTTATTGATTCGTTCATTTCTCTATATTCCTTCTTTTTTTATTGTTCTTTCGTTTTTGCGTCGTCCGTTCGTTTGTTCGTTATTTCGTTCATTCGTTCGTTTGTTCGTTCGTGCTTTCTTTCTTTCTTTCTTTTTGTTTACGTGTGGTCTTTCTTTCTTTCTTTTTTTCTTTTTGTTTACGTGTGGTCTTTCTTTCTTTCTTTTTTTCTTTCGTTCATCCGTCCCTCCGTCCTTTCTTTCTGTCTTTCGTTCTTCTTTCCTTCTTCGTGTGGATACATGTCATTAATCTCAAGACGGTAGTGGTTGGGCTTCTTCCTCAAAGATGGCCACAGCTAGTCTGTGGACATTAGGGTGCAAACCCAGCACCCGGTCGGGTCGGTGGGAGTCGAAAACCCTATATAGCTAGCTACAAGATGACCTCAGCGGTTCACCATCAGTATTCTTGTTTTTCCTAGTTGCTCCTTTGACATATTGTATTACAATTTCTAATCCTTCCCACTCAAGGCACCTCCCCCTCCACACACACACACACGCACATGCACACACACACACACACACACACACGCACACACGCACACACACGCACGCACACAGAGTGAGTATTGGCAGGGGTT
>OMKX01078465.1:0-10769 GCA_900302425.1 Brosme brosme
AATGTTCCTCCCAAAGCACTGCACGCGTGTTACCTCTTGCTGGGCATCAGCCTGTAAAGTCTGTGGTCATATTTCTGGTTCAAGCCTCTCTCTGACGCCCAGTTTATCAGTGTTTTGGGGAGAAGGTTTTTCAGGGTGTTGGTGAACCTGCTGATGGCTACCATGTCCAGGGGAAGTCCTCCACTGGACATCCTACCCATGACCCAGGCCCCCGTCCTTGTGCTAAGGAATGTCTGGTGGTGTGAGGAAGAGAAGAATGTGAGTTAGGGCTGCATGATTATGCCAAAATGATGCATTTATTTTGACGGATATTGTGATTGCGATTATTCCCTAATATTCTGTAATGTCTATAATAAACACATAATAAATTATTTGCTGAGTTATTACAGTTTGTAACTTTTGTTTAATGTAAAGGCCTGACTGATTTATGTCTTTACAATTGTTAAAAAAAAAAGTGTTGAATAAATTAATTTCATTTTCACAATTAGCTAATTGCATGGCCAAAGTAGCGACTTTGATTAATATGCATATTAATCAAAGCTAACAATTAACTCTACAATTAATTGTGCAGCCCTAATATGAGTGCACAATAGGGGAATTATAATAAATTTATCTAAAATGTATAGTAGTTGTACAACTCTTATAAATAATTATTCAGGCAGGATTATGAAGCAGAACTAGCATAAGTGAATAATGTTACTATGATTGCTGTCAAATCAAATGATAATAGGTAATCGATCAATCCCTGACTTTGGCTGCAGATCTGCTTATCTCCGCAGCTATATCTCCTCCAGAGCTGCCGATGCCCACCACCACCACTCTCTTCCCTCTGAAAGCATCTGCGTCTTTATATTCCCAGCTGTGAAGGCATCTGCCGGTGAACTGCTCATGGCCTGAAAGCGGCAGAACATATAAGAAATGTACAGATCTTCTCAAATAATGTAAATTTATCATGCAAATTATTCTGCCCAATCAAACTCGTTGGACAGAGACGCACCAATTTTATTTGTGATCCACTGCAAGCACATTCACTGCAATTTACTGACTGGGGAATTCTCCTACGGGTAAGAGTGGCTGTGTGTAATGTCCAGAACACACCAGAACCCCATCAAACACGTGCTTCTGCTCTAGCCCTTCCCGGTCCACTGTGATCACATCCCACTGACCAGACTGGGAGAAATCTGACCTTGGCCTGGCATGTGTCACCTTGATCTGAAACACACACAAACTGCTATTATTTATGAGCTGGAAGATTCGATTTTTGCAGGGCTGACACCAAAATAAGTTATGGTTATATTGTAACCCAACCCTGTTACTGACCGCCATACTTTTTCTTATTACACTTTTCATCTATACTTTTTAAGGGGATACACACAGAATTCCCACTTACTTGGAAACGAATGTGTTTGCGCAGACCGAAGTGATCTGCATAAAGCCGATAGTATTGCAGAAGCTGGGCATTGTGCAGATAGTTTGGGTAATCAGCAGGCATGGGGAAGTCACTGAAACACATCATCTCCTTGCTGGTGTTGGTAACCAGTGAGCGGTAGATACTAGTGCGCTCCGACTCACTCTGTGATTCCTGAGGCAAAAGGAGGTGAGGGTTAGAACCGCGAACATTACCATTGGTAGTAGCTAATAATATTATTATTAACAATTGAATATGAGACTAGATCAACTTCTCTGTTGGTGCAGGCATACAGTGGTTTGTTTTGTATAGGAGGTAATTGTATGGCTCTCACAACATTAATACAAGACCCGTAAAAACCCACCTCAAACCTCCAAAGTCCGCCAATGTCATCACTGCTCTCAAAGCATACAGGCTCCAGACCCTCGTCCAGACAGGTCTTGATACAGACCAGACCCGAAGTACCAGCTCCAATAACTACAACCCGCCGGACCATTGTTGTTCACTTGAATGGGAAGAGATAATTAGCAGCCCACTTACAAGTTGTTTGTGCAACGCACAACTTGTTATCACTTCTTACAACTGAATGTGTAGACGCACAATGGAGTAGGCCTACACTCACCTTACTATCGTGTTTATTAACCTCAGTTTAGATCAAATATTCCCGAGGAATCTGTTTGCAGCTGGCGACTGCTTGCAAAGGAATCACAAGCTTGCATTGTGATAGCCTACTGGACCGTTCACATCGCGTTGTTTGCTATTGCAAGCGGAAGAGACAGCTGTGCGCTTTCTTGCGCTTACGTAGCCTAATGCCAGGAAGTTTCAGCTCACCCAAAAACAGAACACAAAAGGACTAAATTTCGCCTGATAGAGACAAGTCTTCCTTTGTTCTGAAGTCTTTTATATGAAATCCAAAGTTTGTCTGTACTTTACAGATTTAGGTGGATGTGTTTGGGATGTATGTAGGCATGTGGTTTTCCTCTTAGACAACTGAAACCGAAACTCAACCCAAATCTAGTTGTAGGAATTACACTCAACAAATCAGATATGGTTGAGTTGACGCTACATTACAATTATCCTTAGGCTACTACAATATCGCTAGGGCTTTTTAACAAGGTCAAGATCCTAAGTTTTGTGATATTCTTTTTCTGAATGAAAGGTGAATCTTGTTTGGCATGTTTGGCTTTATAACCATATACTGTAGTAAGCGTCTAGAAGTTGTATTGTACAGCTGAGGAAACTATAATCACCATGGTTTGCATTTACGGATTGTGAAAGTGAGCTTTCTCTGTGCTGAGCCATCTCGCTCCAACGGAGCAGCTTTACCATTGGCCAGTTGTCGAAATCAAAGCAATCTAACTCATGTAGGCTATATCCTTTCGATTTTTTTATTCTAACTAAAAGATTCTAAAATAAAAAATTAAAAGTATAGACCTATGTATTTTCCAACCCGGATACATCCTGCCCTGCAAAATAAGCCTAATCTCTTTAGGGTCATATTTGTTCTTATGCAAACAAATAGGCTTATCCTGAACAAATACGTTTTGAAACCCATATGCAATTAAACAAGAAGCAACCTACTTCAGTTTGTTCATCCAGATCAATGCAGTTAGGGCTTGTTGACCGTCCTGAAGTCGACCCCACAAGAACTGGTTGGAACTCAATTGAACTCAAAGGTCAGTGAAAAACAGGCGAGTCGGTTAAACCTTTGCCTTACCTGTGAAGACTGTGTTGAAGAAAGATAGATCCTCAACAAATTGTGCTAAATGCTAATCATATTTTTACATTGATGAACGGAGAGCATTGCTATATTTTTGTCATTTTACTAATTTCCATTTTTAGAACAGAAATATTCACTTGTTCAGCGGAGGCCTCTTTGTTGTAAAACACTTTCACAACTAGGTAGACTTGGCTGCATTGTTTCATTTGGTCAGATCAGTGTTTGTCTATTAGTTAGAAATGTTCAGAGGGAAAGTTTACCAGACATCTAAAAAGTGTTTGAATGTGGTTCATGTGAACTACAGGTCACAGGGCTACAATAATAAATGCAATGAAATGTATTCGTTTGGTCTCACCTGCCCTCAGGCAACACTGGCTGGGCTGTGACACACATCAATTAGGAATTGGTTTGGTGGTTTGCCCCAGAAGACTTGTCTCATGTATTTGTATTTTATCATGACTCTGACAACCCAGTTTGTATGAAGGCACACCACATTCTGCTCAACTTGTCCAAGACAATTTGTCATCCAATTCAATATAAACAAAGTATGCATGACAATGCAAGTGAAACAGCTAAATTATAGGACATCCATGAGGTTCAAATTCCCAGTAATGATTATGTTTTACAGGCAGTGGAGAGACAGGGACATAAAACTGATAATCATCCAACTGGTTGGATGATTATCAAGTTCACTAGAATGGGTAAACCTTTGTTTAATTTTTCTGTTGAGCATTTTTTGTTTGTCCCATCACGGAGTGCCCTTATGCGCTCAGGGGCCCCTAAGGGTGTACGCTAACCATGAACAACAACTAACAGGTTCTATGTTCACAGCTCTTGGCATTCTCAACGAGGTAAGAGCAAAAAATGTTCTTTCGATTAAAAAAAGACTTGAATACAATCAACTGAATCTAATTCTGACTTTATTGCTTAACTACAACAGAAACATAAGTTCAAATTTTTTTTATTTCAGCTTGTTTAAAATGTATTAACGATTGCAATACATACCCATGCAATTTGCATTAGTAGTTGTTTACAATTAAGATATCATGATTAACATCAGAAATGACTAAAAGTACTAAAGTCTATCTATCATAGACATAGTTACCAAAATCAGACATATTGAAATGGTGCTGTTACATATTATAATGGTCTCTAAAGACAGAAAATCCCTTTTATCACAGCCAACCAGATCAACTCATAGATAAGAGACCTCAGACAAAGGAGAACATACTCCAAGACCTAGTCTTGTTGCTACGATGATGGTGACCTTTTTATTGAGATGACTTTAGTCAGAAACAAAACCCCAAATGAGCTGGAGCACCTACAGGAGGTTTCCGGTCGCTAATATATGAGCCCAGCTGTGTAGACGCCCTTCAGGCCGTTTGTGGGCGCAGCTTAGCGATGAAGTTGGGGATGGTGGTGGGGTTGCGGGCGTGGACGTAGTATGCCGCAGCTCCTCCGACTATGGCGGTCAGGCTCAACTTGAACAGCAGACCTGCAAGAGAAGCACCCTGGTCCTGACCGTCCACCTGGCGAGAGATATGGAAGGAACAAGAAGTGAATTTGAAACAATCCCATCATTATAGGACCTGACAATTTCACATATCAAATGTATCCTGAAGAGGAGGCAGGGAAGGCTTACGGACCTTGCGGGTCTTCAGTGGGTCGAACATGCGGTCAAATTGAGTGAAGATGGCCCTGCGGGCCCCCTCCCACTTCCCTGGTCCCGTCACACGGTACTGGTATGCTGTCATAGGGCCCCACAGAAGCCTCTTGAACAGACCATAGTCTGTAAAGAAGAGCCAGAGAAGGCTGGGGCGTATTCCAATTTCCCCCGCAAGGTCATCCATGTAGGAGACAAAGTCAACCTGCAAGGGTGTCCGCTTGGACACGATGAAGCTGCAGGGGACAGAACATTGGCAGTCAAGCATGGAAGTATTGCGTTATTAGGAAACATATAGAAAATAAAAAGAACTTGATTCATACGTTTGGGCTATAACTTTGGTGTCCTTCTCAACAGACTTTATCATGGCCTGCGTAGGAGGAAGCTTCTTCGTGCCTTGGAATCAATTGATAAAAATATCTTGAGGTCAAAAACAGTTCAATTTAGTTTGCAGGTGGTGACAATGGAAAAAAGCTCACCTTTGAAGACACGAGCTACCCAGCGCGCCTGCATCTCAGCCTGGGGCATAATGGCTCCCAGGGCATGGATGAAACCCACCACAGCCAGTGTGGCATGCTCCAGGGTGGGTGGGAAAACGTGCTTGTAAAGGCCTACGCGGTGCCCAGTCTTGTACATCGCGTTGTGGGGCAGGAAGGGGAAATCATAGTTGTACCCCGTGGCGAACACGATAACATCCACCTTTGAACAGATGCAGAGATCAGGGCCAAAACTGATGTTGACCTGTAGTTGAAAACATTTAAATGTACCTCCTACCGACCTTCTCCAGCACGCTGTCATCCTCAAACACCACTGAAGAGCCACGGATCTCCTTGATGTTTGGCTTAATGACCACAGATCCGGACAGGATCTTGATGGGCAGGTCATCATTGAAGACTGGGATCTGACTGAACAGTCTATTGGAAAGGGGTGTACAGAGGGAGACGCGGATAAGGGTGGCTCGGATATCAGAGAACAGGTGACCATATTGCCGGATAAAAAACGTTTGGATGATCTATAGGTAAATCCATGAATTATGAGACTGCCTTGTTATTCTCTTAAGAATCTTCAGCCCTGTGTATCCCTATTGCAAGCCTTACAATGTTACATAACCCCTAGACCGTCCATAGTCATCTCTCAGTACTTTAACATAGCCTTCTGTCTTCTATCTGTATTTGGTTCAGAAAGAAGGCTATGTTCCTTCTCCTCGACTATACTGTCCTTGTCTATCCCTGGGTCTACTGTTCTGCTCCGAATCTCAGAACTGTGTGGAGCTTTTCTGCATGTAATTCTCTATGGCTGAACATTGGGTCAATATTAATTGTGGTTTTTTCCAAACACTATTGCACCCCAATTTTTTTTTTATCATTATTATGGGAATTGTACCAACTAATGCTAGTAAAAAAGTGAACAGAAAAACGGTACCTGTGTTTGGGCTTGATGGCGTACATGGTATGGTCATACATAGCATTCAATTTCCCCTCGCCAAACCAGTTTAGGAAGGCGACAGGCAGCAGCTGGAACAGGATGTGGACAAAGCGCGTGTTGTACTTCATGTCCAAGGGCAGGCCATTGTCAGACACCTGGCGGACGATCCAGGCCCCGCGGCGAGTGCTTAGATAAACCTGCAAACCCCAAATAATACCAAGGTGGACACACAGTGAGACATCTGTCAGATAGAGGAAAGCAGAGCCAGTGGATGACCTGTGAATTCTAGCTTTAATATTGTACCATGTTATCAATAATGACACACTACAAACTGGAACTGTTGGACGCTAGTAGGATCATGTTGTAGATGTGTGCCTGCAAAGGTATTTGTAACTATAATGCTACTAGACATCTCTAATATTGCACCATTGCACAACAAAAAGAAAAGGATGAAGGCTATGGGTATATATTTTTTCCAACCTGCTCTGCAACTCTGCTCCCCTCCACAGCAATGTCCCCTCCAGAATTCCCAATGCCAACCACAACCACTCTCTTCCCCTGCATGTCCTCAGGCCCCTTGTAGTCCCAGCTGTGGAAGTACTTCCCTTCAAATGTTTCAATTCCTACAAACACACAAACATGTGCACACACACATGACGTGGGAGAAAGAGTGAGAAACAAGGAGGGAGTCAAACATTTCATTCCACAGAGATGAGTGACTGATTGAATACATGTTTCTGTTAAATTGGCAGATGTTGGGTTACCTTGGAATTCCTTGAGAGGCAGGTGGGGGTAGGTGTAGTGGCCAGAGCAGCAGATGATCGCATCAAATACATGTCTTTCCTCCTGTCCATCCTTGCTTTGGGTCAAGACCTCCCATTGCCCACTACGGGAGTAGTCTGGTCTCTGTTTGACACTCTTCACTAAGGTCTAAGCATAACAACATAAGTCATTATGTTATAGATGTAAGCTAAGATTGACCAATCAATAAAAGCTAATATTAACAATGTATCTCTCCCATTTCCTTGTGCAAGTTTCAGATGTTATACCTGATAGCGGATGTGCTCCAGCAGTTTGAAGTGCTCAGCATACATGCGGAAGTACTTGAGGATCTTGGAATGGTGCATGTAGTTGGGGTAATCAGCAGGGATTGGGAAGTCGCTGTAGCACATCATCTCCTTGGAGATATTGATGGTGAGTGAGCGGTAGATGCTGGCCCTGTTTGGCTCAGAAACTTCCTGGAGGATGAGAAAGGTTTTTAGGAGAGGCTTTACTTTAAACCTGTACATTTTACCATTAGCAACCTCTCGTGGCTAGAGTTGTAGTTATAACTGCCATCTGAAAATGTTGACACTTCTGATTGAATTCAAGACTCATGATATTTACTACGGAAACCAAGGAAACTGAATTCAGCAACTGTCTTCCAGCCAGGTAACAACATAATGATTTTTATTTCTCATGCTATGCTACGAGGCCAAAGTGGACCATAATAAAACGGTTTATTGATAACAATTGACTGGTGGATGCATGCTATTTTATGTTTTAGAAACCTTCTGGTTCAGATAATTTTCATTGGAGTAAATGGCCACAGTGGAAAAGTTGCATTGTGCATGTTTGAACAATATAAAAAAAATGTTTATTCTCATTCAGGTCACTGACCATAACAATATTCTTGGGCTTCATATTTTTAAGCTCTTCAAAATAATACAATCCAAAATATCCAGTATTTGTTGTCATATTACTGTATTTGCTCATGAAATACGGGACACTATGGGACACTTATAAAGGGGGGCACACACTAGAACAGTGGTACATTCATGGATAGATTTTGTGCATGGCTCAATATTTGCACCGACCCACACTAGAACCTGTTTATCTAACCCATTCCAGGGCCACAAAGAAGGGATGGTGCTAGTTGTCCATCCCTGGTTTAGACTAACAGTCTTGCCTTGAACTTCCACAGGCCCCCCATGTCGTCGCTGCTCTCAAAGCAGGTGGGCACCATTCCCTCTTCCAGACAGGCTTTCATGCTGGTCAGACCAGAAGGCCCTGCCCCGATTACTAGCACCCTTTTCACCATGTTGCAACCTAAAGAAGGACAAATTAAAAATAAGGTCATTATCAAAATAATAATTGACATACTAAATGTTTGTTACTTTGTAAAACATTGTTTACTTTTCACTCAATTGACATAATGTCATGTTCTTGCATACGTTAACTAGCCTGGGAACCAGACGAATCTGCGAGGTCATGTTTTATTTGCTCCGACAGACGGTCCGGCCCGACCTGGTCAAGATCAGGTCAATCACAATATTTGACCAAATATGCGGAGCAACAATCCCATTTTGTTGCTCTGATTGGTTGGTCCTTCCAACTTAAACTTAAACCCACTACTACTACCGGCCATGAAAACACATTTGTTTCTGTTGATTCTCAGACCTTGGAACTCTTTATTCTATGTATACTATCTACAGTTGCTTTAACACAATCAATGTACAGCACACGTGTCCAATGTCCACAATTATTTTTGTTTTATTTAAAAACATACATATATATATCACACTTACCCCTACTATAGAGTTCTGCTATAGGACAATAAAAAACACATAATGACATTGTAGGTGGCATTAGCTCATGAATGGCTTTGGAGTAATGTAGAAAGCATAAATGTAGGAAGCATAAAAAAAAGTAACACAAATAGGGACTTAATAATATAAAGTAGCCAACATATTTGATAGTGTAGAACAGAGGCAACAGAATTGAAACAGAAAACCAGACCGTGGGGATGGATGAAAATTGCAGACTGAGAACTAAAATGAATGGCAAATAAATCAGGCTTCCACACATAGAGGAAGCCTGATTCTTCTTGTTATGTTATGTTGTTCTTCCATTGTATAAAATCATTGATGTTGGAATGCACCAGAGCCCTACTAGAATCCGTGATCAAATTAATCCTCAACCTCTTCATTCTTGAATATTATTTTTATTAATAAATAAAGTTATTCCTAACCCAGTATAGACTATCACTCAAAAATGTAATAAAATACATTGGTCACTTCCGCCGCGAAAATAATGGATGAAGAAGCGCTTTTTTCTTATGAAAGGAACACCAGTGATTTTCTGACCAATTAGAATTTGGTCGAAAATGTGCATAACGACCAACCAATCGATCAACCGACCAGAACTTTACATCACTAGTGAGTGTTAAACTTGATTTTGAGCGTTAATCGGAAATCGGAAAAATGGAAAAACGACTCGTTTTCAATCAGAACACAGGTTCTTCGTCGCCCTCTAGTGGCCGTGAAGTGCAATTGAGATTTTTTTTTGGCTCGGTATCATTCAGTTCTATTCACCCTGACCTTTCAATAGAGGGGTTAAGTGTCACAATTGTACATTGGGTTCTCAAGATATCTCCCTGTTTGTGCTTCATCAAGTTTATATTGTCAAATTTGCATTGGTTTGCATCGTATTGATTTATTTGGGGATTTTGCCTAAACCTACCTCAACTAAACCCTTTCTATCTCTGCTCTACTTCTCTTTAATGACATTGAGTATTGACCCAGGTTCTCATTGGATGTTGTGCTATGGCCTGGCCCTTGCTATAGGGCTACCAACTGATAATGCACTAGGTGGTATTCAAGCTAAAAATAAAATTTGTTTCAGGGGTTGTTATCTATATTTTGGGACCAAGATTACATATAATAGCCTTTGCAGATTTAGAGATATACTCTTTTTACTTTGCGTATGTTATTTTCTGAAGAAATCTCAGCACCGTGCACTCGCTAATCAGCACTGTGCACATGCACATCACCACCCTGCACACGCACATCAACATAGTGCACTTCCACACACCTCAGCACCGCTGCTGGTACAAATTGTAGGGGAAACTTTGTAGTACATGATTAACGTTGGAAGTTGGAATGAAAGAGTGATCAACAAAGGCAAGGGTGTTGCACAATTTGGATTTTTAGAACATCGCTCAGCCTGCATTATATTATTTATAGACCCCTGAAAGTATAAAAGCCCCGACTGTTCATCGTTCTGCTTAAAATGGAACATCATCTCTCTGACATCCAGTATTTCTGGATTTTTTAATCAGTTCTCGGCCTTTTCAATTTGGCTGCTCTCGGATTGTGCTTCACGGGCTGCCAAGCCAGTCTTTTACCAGCAGTTTGATACCAGGGTTGTGGTTCAAACATAAAATTTGAATAGTTAATAAACTTTATTTATTTATTTTTAGATAGGGCAATTGTGCTCAGGTTCCCCAGTAAGTATTCCAAACTCACAGAGTAAAGAACTTTACACTCAACACAAATTTTAGTATATAGGCCCAGTATCAAAAGTACAAAAATGTATAATAGGAATTCGAGTTGATTAAGTGGCGCCGGACATATTCAATTATAAAAAGTCAACATAAGCTTTGTGCATTATACTAGCCTATATTATACAATATCAGGCCACATAAAGCTGTGGGGTGTGTGTTTCCTACCTTGCGGGTGGATCCGTTAGCCTGCCAAACGAGAGTAGGGCAAACAGGGACATCATTTTATACT
>OMKX01078466.1:0-10407 GCA_900302425.1 Brosme brosme
ATATAATTTATAGTTAGTTGGCAAAGTTGAGCCCTTAGCATCCTGTTGGCCATATTCCTTCACCGTATTTACAACCAAACACGGGCACACAAACAGCAGCCTCTAGTAACCTTCCCCCTCTCCTCCAACAGCAAACCGGCCGCGAATGAGAATGCGGACCCCAGCGATGGCCTGATGACCATGCTGAAGAAGATCTACTCAGATGGGGACGACGAGATGAAGAGGACCATCAACAAGGCCTGGTCTGAGTCCCAGGAGAAGAAGCTCAAAGGAGAAGACATGATGGACCTTTGAGCTGCATTGTTATTCCTCTTCCCTCCCTTTCCCTGGGTCTCCACGGCAACGCGACAAGCCACATAAGGGGTCGTGACGGACCCGCAGGGTTGACAACTGAAATGGCTGTCGTTTGAGCAGATGCATGTGTCGGCGATTGCATTTTGTCTTTTTTTGTTTTCTGTTTGTTTTTTAACATGAAATTGTGAAGTAATTGTTTTGGGTTGAGGCTGGGTCTGCATTCGCCTTGCTCTGTGTGGCATCATTGATGTGGTTCATAAATGGTAGCATGGCTTATTCCAACTGTACATTATATTTCATAGTAATGAAAATCGTGATACAAATATGATAATGGAGACATTGCTATGCAGAATTCATACCAGTGAATATCAAATATCCCAAGATAAGGAAAACGTGTGCAATCAATACTTAAATCTGTAATGTACCATGATTCAGTCTTCCTAATATTAAACATGACCGGAAATGTTAAGAAAAATATTAGAACATTAAATGTTTGTCAAATTTGACAGATGCTGTCATTCTGACCTAACGTTTGAATCCAAACATTGGCCTAGTAGTGATCAATAGTAACCTGTCCGCCGCCATATGTGCCAGTCCCTTATCATTCCTTTTTACCATTCCTCTCTTGGCTAACAGCATACTTCAAATGAATGCTCATATATTGCTTAATTCACAAGTACTACTTTTGTACAGAGGTAGAACTTAATGAAATCCTACTTGAATCAATGTTGAAATGCGATGGTGTGTATACAACGTGTGGCATTCCATAAATTATCTGGCTACAATTAAAATTACAATACACCATATCAAAGAATTTGTGTTTTTGTATGTTGACTTGGTGGTCTAATTGCTGGCCATTAATGTGATTTAGTTCTTTTTTGGTAAGATTGTGTCTGATTATCTTGGATATCAATACATTTTTGCCAGTAGCATAACGACCACCAGGGGGCAACAGTGACTATGTTGTGTACTATTGATGAGCGCACCAATACGTATGTGAAACCTCATGCGTAACCGATAATAATTTGTGTTTGTCATATTTTGTGTTCGTGTTATTCCATGGTATAAAGGATTTTCTATGAAAAAATATAGCATATTTGACCATCATGCCCTCTTGTCTCAAACGTGCACGCTTAAGTCATTGTTGTTGGTATGGCAGGCCTATATGATTACTAGAATCAATCATAATCATTCAGGCCTGCTAAATGACTATTCCTCAGTAAGTTTAATGTTTTTTCTTCTTGCTGAGGTTCATTCATAATTTTAAGTCAAGCTCAGGGGGTTGCGTTTGGTTTGCACAGCTGTTTTATTCAGGAATATGTCTGGACAAATCGCCTCGACTTTCCCGAAAAGTGCACCACCTTTTTACCCGCCCCTCTCTGTGACGTCAGCTTCTACTTTATATAGCCGCCAAAGCTTTTTGCCCAGGCAAGTCAGATGGACAGGAGTTGACTGCCACCCACGCGTGATTTGCTGAGCTGACAATTGGGGAAACGAAAAGGATATTTGGACTAAGTAATTCCAAATTGCGCTACATGGATACTGGTTGTTTCAGCGCTGCTCAGCGCCTTTCGTGCCACACAATGAATCCAGATTTACTGAAACCTTGTCCGGAACACGGAACACAACCAGCTGCTCCCCCGATGAAACCCAACAGGAATAAAACCGAGCAAATCAAACCGGAGCTTGCTCCGGTGGTGACCGATCCAAAGACGGGAAGATCCTACAGTAAAGGAAAGCTCTTGGGGAAGGTAGTCAAATTTTTATGATTTTGAGTTTGATATCAGTTACCGTATTTTGTCGACATCTATGACAATTGGATTGTTGGATGGTGCTGTCATTTAATGATCAGTCGTGTCAATGGTATCGGAACGACTATTGAACATGTACATGATAACGACGACAATTCGATTACGAATAGTTGTACCCCTTGGTCCAATATTTGGACCAAGGAAAGACCTCGTGTTGGATATGACCAAACACTTCCACCGATCCGCGCGTCATTGCTAAATGAATCAAGCTCAAGGTGTGCCCGTCATACGCGCGGATGTAGGCGCCCGATGCCAGTGTCTGCTACTATTTAACGAATGGGATCTTAATGAAAACCCTCACACGTAGGCCTACCAATCGGCAAGCCATTGTATTAAAACGGATGATTTGCCATCCCTCCACAACGTCATCCGCCTATCCGAGAAATGCGAAGAATCGCGATATTGTTTGAATTATTTACAGGATGAAATTGCGATGCGCGGTGATGGAGCAACTGTTACCAACGTGTTGCTCGTCACCGATGCGCTCCGTCGGGCAGCTAGCCAAGTCTTGTTCTCTGTTCCCTGCCGCATAGCTTAGAATCTCTTGTCAATTTCACGGTTAATGAATGCAGTAAATCCGTCTGGCTCACCCCATAGGTCCTCATCTAGAGTCTCTTAATCACACATTTAATTGTCGATGACTAAGGATAACGTATGGTGGTCCTACGTCAATTACTGTGTCTGTTTCAGATAATGTGTCTGCACGTGATTCATTCAGTCAGCTGTTAAAGGAACAAATTATGTTGATCAAATCCGCCTTTTGAGTATCACAATTAGTTAAAGCGTTTGTCATATCGGCTGTTTAGGTGAGATGTCTTCAATGGGCTGTTTCCTGTCTATTGATTGATAGGAATCCCTTTGTTTCAATCCGTCTTGTGTTTGTGTTGGGCCTTGCATGAAGGCAATGTCATCACTGTTGGGCTTAAATCATGTTGGTTGTTGTCAGCTATCGATCCAGACAAAGCCATGCTAGTGGTGGCCATTGCAGATTTCCAACCTGCTGCTTACCAATCTGGATGTTTGTGGCTATTTTTTTTTGTCTGGCCCAGGGTGGGTTTGCACGTTGCTACGAGATGACGGACCTGACGAGCAACAAAATGTATGCAGTGAAGGTGATTCCACAGAGCCGGGTGTCCAAACCACACCAGAGGGACAAGGTACGTCAACACCACCAGCACAACGCTAGTTTTCATCTTTCGATGCTCCAACTACGCAACCCGTAGCCTACATTTGGTGTCGGATTGTGATGGAGGCCCCAACATCCATTTTGTATCAGTCCTTTGAATCCAATGCTATCGTGTTGCGTCAACAGATCACAAATGAGATTGAGCTCCACAAAACCCTGTCGCATAAGCACGTGGTGAAGTTCTCCCACCATTTCGAAGACCAAGAAAACATCTACATCTTCCTGGAGCTCTGCAGTCGAAAGGTGAGTTCTGTGCGCTGTTCGATATGGAGCCCTTTCTATCTCTGAACACCCTTTATCCGGATCTTTAGGTGGTTTGTTTGTTTGTTTGTTTCTAGCTGAATAATGCCAATGATTAATTCCCGCACTGTGCCAGCTAGGCTACCCCCTCCGACCTCCCCCCCCAAGCATACCTCCGTCTTTTTGTGGCTGTCTGCCAATATAGGATTGATTTCACTTAAGTCCTATACCCACTCTCCCCTCAGCAATTCATCAGCATGCCTTTCGAAACTGCTCACAGAAGTGAGCGTGTTGTGTATGCCAGCAGCCTGGTTCATTCCAGGGGAGGAAGCGATGGCTGTGTGTATCATGGGTGGAGGTGTGACCCTTTCGTTCATTACCCCCCCTCCCTGTCTCTCTGCAGTCCCTAGCGCACATCTGGAAGGCACGACACACACTGACAGAGCCAGAGGTGCGCTACTATCTACGGCAGATCATATCAGGCCTCAAGTACCTCCACAACAGAGGCATCTTACACCGAGATCTCAAACTAGGTATGTATCCTACGTAACACTGCTGTGGGTCATTGGCCTTTGTCGTGGCGGGGGGATACAAACTAAATGGTGACTTTCCTTCCCTAAGCGACCAGTACGTGGTTTATGTGGAATGCTCGTTGCATTTAATTGATTTGCTGGGAATGGGTTTGGTGTAAGCCATGTCATGCTATGTTGCGCGTTGTAAAGGCAGGCATGAATGTAGGTCGGGCTTTCGGTATGCGTGGCAGCTACCTGTTCAGAATGCTGACTGGATGCATATCTTTGTTCCCCTTGTTCCAGGCAACTTCTTTATCAATGAGAACATGGAACTGCGGCTGGGAGATTTTGGTCTGGCAGCCAAACTGGAGACTGTGGAAATGAGGAAAAAGTGAGTTATTTTCCAGAAAAATTGGAATCTCGATAAATCAGTTTTAATAAATGACCGCAAACAAACATTCAAATATGACTCGTTCGAAAACTACGCCATTCCAGTTCGAAGCTACCATAAGTGAAGGATGTTTAAACTTCAAGTACATTCTGTCATTATCTAAAGCAAAGCTCTTTCATATCTGTAAGAAAGTAAATATTTGCTAAGCTATTACAATAGTTTCAAAAGAACATCAGTTGGTATTGGTAATGACCTTTTAATACCTTGAGGTACAGAACTATCTGTGGGTCCCTAACCGGTTTTCAATTGGCCGTTGGAATGTGTCTAACCTTTGAGCCCATAACCTTGTGTTATTCTCACTGAACAGACGCACAAGACACATTCTCAATAGAATCTTTCGTTCATTTTGTACGCTCAACGTTAAGCCTTGTGAAATTTATTTCTCACCACAGGTGTGTGGGTTTTTTCCAGTACCAAAAATAAACAAGACAAAACAACCTTTTACTTTTGTTTCCAGGACCATCTGCGGAACGCCCAACTACTTGGCCCCCGAGGTGCTCAACAGACAAGGACACGGCACCGAATCTGACGTCTGGTCGCTGGGCTGCGTGATGTGAGTCTCTGGGTTATTTGCTTTGTGTGAGGACACACTAGTTCTTTGTGTGTGTTTGAGTGCATAGTTCTCTGAACATTTGTGCTACTTAACTGTTGACTTGCTTACCTTTTTTGTAAGAAGCTACAACAAAAACCTAAATAGTATTAAAAATGTTGAGTTCAGTTTATTAAAAACAATCTTTGGTGAGCTTACGGAATAATTATTATTTCCACGCCCAGGTACACGCTGATGTGCGGCAACCCTCCCTTTGAGACGCTGGACCTGAAGGAGACCTATAAGTGCATAAAGGAGGTTCGCTACAACCTGCCGTCGAACCTCTCTCCCGCCGCACAGAAGCTCATCAGCAGCGTGCTGCAGAAGGTGCCCAGCAACAGACTGAACCTGGACCAAATCCTCGGCCATGAATTCTTCACCAAAGTATGCAAAAAATGTGCCCTTTGTGTTTCTCTGTACCGCCAGAAAGGAATTTCCACTGGCTATATTCAGTTAGTTTGCGGTGGCCATTTTGGCTAGTAGCCTGTGAATGACTTCTAGCGCTAATTTTGGCTTATTCAAACCAACTGTTGATTAGAGTAGTTAACTCGAAATATGTACACCGTGTTGGTAGGTTTATTTTACAAGTCATTGTATTCTCTTCATACAGGACTAACATTGATGCTGTGTTGTACAAGAATTTAGCATTATGAAACAATTCCAGCAGGAGTGTAGACCTCTCTGACTTGAGCAGTATTTATGTAGTAATTGTGGAAAGCCAACGTTTTCCAAACGGGCGCAGCCGACCCCGGAGCACGTTGGCATCCACCCCACAGCTGAAGACTTCTGCTAGAAGACCGTAATCATTTATTTATAACGCAGAACAACTCATCTCCCTGTCCCTGGTCATTTGTCTTCGTTCTTTGTCGTTAACTCCATTCTGTCCCTTTGTTTGCAGGGCTTCACCCCAGACAAGCTCCCTCCCAGCAGCTGTGTCATGGTGCCAGAGCTCCACCCGCCGAGCCCGGCCAAGAAATTCTTCACCAAGATGGCAAAGAGTTTCTTCGGAAAGAAGAAAGCCAAAGGTAAACGGGCTACGTGTGCTGCAGAGTCACCGGCTCCCCTCCATTTTTACTATTTTGGTAAATTTCCCCCCTCAAGATTGTAAATGCACATTCGATACAGTCTGTAAAGTACATTTAAAAAAAGGATCATGCCAACGACAAACAGTAATATTGTAGTTTATGATCACGTCGTTCTAGTTGATTCATTCAACTGTTGTTGCAGCGGAGAAGATTCCATGCGACGACAAGGACGAGAAGGATCTGTCCAGGCTGGTGTCGGGGATCGTTAAATGTTCGATCAGTCGACAGATCAGCTACAAAACAGTGGGACTGAACGAGGTAATGCCCTTATTCGCTGCGGTTATTTTTGTTGACGTTATAATTTATGTGAAAGTCGTCTTGGTTTTATGTTCCATAGCGACTTGGTTTCAGCCGTTGGTTCATTGTATGCTATAGGGAGACTACCTGACATGTTTGCGTTGGTTGCCACAGACCGCATCCCTTATGATACTGGGAGATGCGTTACTTCAAAGAGTTCAGCATAGCCTCTTAATTAACACCTTCGCTGGGCTTTTTTGTTCACGCTCAGCAGTATTTCTGGGAAATGGTGTGAAATACGATTATCCATGTCGTGAAGTGTTTTTTTTAATTAGTATTATGTAACTAGAATTGTACTGAGTCGAAATGATGAAGGCATTTGATGATGACACTTACAGTAAATTGAACCAATGGGAAGAACAAAAAATGTCTCCCAAACAGAAATACTTTATTTATCCTCTGGGGAAATCGGGGATGAATAATGTGTATCCTCTGGGGAAATCGGGGATGAATAATGTGTAGTTTTTTCTCTGTAGAGCTTTTAGATGCAAGATACCTTGTTTTTAAGCTGCAGTGTAATAAGCATATGCTGTTCTTGGCATTTGTTTATTTTGGCTACTGGACAAATAAAGTGAAAAAGTACCTGGGCGTTGACAGCTAGCTGACCTACTTTTTTTTTCCAGCAAGAAAAAAAAAAAGATTCCGTATTGCTGAATCATGGCACTTTGTTGTTTTGTTTTTTTAATTAAGCGTCAGACCAGCCAAGATGGCAGCTGGCAGTGTCTTGTCACCGTTGTCTAGGAGGCTATTTATAGAGCTCTTGCGATTCCATTACGACCCTTTAAGTTTTTCTCCCCAATGATCACATTAAGTAAATCGTTCAGGAAGTCTTCTTTCTATTTATTGATTTGACGTGGACCCGTCTCTTCTAATCATTATCTTGAGTGTAAACCCATGACTCAAAAAAAGAAAAGTTGTCTTTGCCACGTCAGCAAGTTGTCAACCTGTATTGTGCGTGTGTTTTAGGTGGCTTCCCCTACGGGTCAGCTGGTGAGCTCGTTGCCCCTGGAGCCCACACCTGCCGAGGAGGAGTCCAGGAAGTCTGTCTCCCGCTCCTTCAAGGGCACCATGGCCAGCAGCACAGAACGTAGGTTAACCAGCCGGGCCGTCTCTGCTCACTTAGCCCTGGAGAAAATACATCCTCAGCAATTTCCTCATGGGTGAAATCCCTGGGTTTGCTTCTAAAATTGTTGACTTTCTACTTTTGAATGGTTGGATAAGCCACTTACGGATTATCACATTTGTTCCAAGACTTTGTTGTTGGCTTATTGGTCATGTCTTTGACAAATATCTTTTGTTCATTCATTCGAATGTTGCGTCCCTTCCATGTTCCTACCAAATCACTTGCTTGCAATCTCTCGCTAGTATCAGAAACGCAACTTTTAATTAAAAAACATTTCTGACTTCCTTTCTCCTTGCTCTCTTCCCCTCCCCTCAGCGTGTGAGGATGGCTCCACCCCTGCAGCTGTTGCTGAATCGGCAGCTAAAGTTCTCAACACATGTCTGGCGGCCATGCCTGCAGGTAGGCTATGCCACCCGCTCTTCCTACGAGCATTGCAGAATTAAAGCACCGGAAATGCAACCACATGCAATTAAGACAAAATAAATAATATAAAAAAAGGCCACTGCAATTATACAATACCTCTAGTAAATACATTTACTAGAGGTATTCCCCCCGCCCCCCCCCTTACACAAATCTGTTCTATTGGTACATTTACATTCTTAGGGGTCTCTGCCTTGCTGATGATGACTAAAATGGTTCACATAGATTTACTCCAGATGGGCGCCTTTCACTTCTGCACTGTCTGATGCATTTCCTCTTTCTCCAGCGAAAGTGTGGTAATATAATTGCGTTCTCTCCAAGGACGAGGGAGATTGCAACATTCTTAAATTGGGCTACAGAAGTGAAACCTGGCTTTAGATTAACGTATTGCAAGTGAAATTTAAAGTGTCTCGACTGTAGTTGCGCAATACAAATGGCATAGGGAGTGGCTTTGCCTGTGAAGTAGAAAGGGTGGTAAATGTCGCGTTTACACTAAATAACAAACGGCCATTGTCAGCATTTAACTCGGCCCCAGTGGCCTGTTTGCTTTTCGTTCCACTTGTTTTGTGATACATTCTATTAAAAAGTAATTTGGTTCCTTTTTTTTTTATTTGACCGAGGTCCGTTCTCCCTGACTTTTAACTCGTGTTGAGCCATTCAAATTGTCTTTATTTGACATACCTTTTTTGTCCTTAACTGTCCAAATTAATTGACCCAATCTCCCCTTACTACATTGTAATCACATTGCACATGTTGTTCTCTAACATTCCACTGTTGTCTCCCTCTCCTTTTCCTCACCCCTCTCCCCCTCCCCCCATTAATCTCCTCCCCAGCTACCATGAACCCCCCCTGTCTGTCCAGGCCCGAACCCTTCTTGTGGGTGACCAAATGGGTCGACTACTCAAACAAATACGGCTTTGGCTACCAGCTGTCCAACCATAGCATCGGTGTGCTCTTCAACGAGGGGACCCACTTTAGCCTCTGTGACCAGCGCAAGTAAGGGTCTTCTACGTCGTCCTCTCCTCGTTTGTTGATGACCTTAGGGCGTTGGTTTAACAAAAGTAGTCGGTAGACCGATGCATCTGAGCTGCTGCACAATGGCTCTATTCAGGTTGGAGCAAGAAAAAGAAAGCAGCCATTTTGGATTTGGCTCTTGAGACTTGTATGTTGTATGTAAGGGTGTGGTCACAACTAATGACGGTTTGTTTTCTTCCTGAACAGGACTATCCACTACTGTTTGACCAACAACAAACACTTCACCTTCCAGACAAGCTCTCTGCCCGAGCAGCTCCGCAGTCAGAAGCAAATTGTGGAGCTCATGGCCAACTATATGGAGCAGAACCTAATGGAGGTAAAGCCTATTGAAGAGCTTTTCATGCGTTTTATACTTAAAAATTTAACTGTGGGATTGGTTTTGTAGAAAGACTGACTTTGACCTTCAAACACTGCGGTGATGTAATGTAAGCTGATGTTACCCCCTCCCCAGGGCGGAGACCTGCACTGTGAGGACCAATCCTCCTCCAGCCCACCCCCGCTGCTGCTCCAGTGGGTGAAGACGGACCACGCGCTGGTCATGCTCTTCAACAACGGCACCCTACAGGTTCGAACCGACAACCCATTTATTTTTTATTTTTCAGAAAACTTTTTTAGATAAAGACTACAAACGTGTATTTCAACAAACTAAAGACGTGTGGCCCCCTGCATTTAACCCTTCCGCTGATGACTAAACGTACTTCTCGACCCAACCAGGTCAACTTCTACACGGACCACACCAAGGTCATCCTGTGCAAGTCGTCGGACGGCTCCTACCTGCTCACCTACATCAGCCGCGAGCGCGTCTCCTACACGTACCTCCTCAGCATGCTGTCGGAGATGGGCTGTTCGCCCGAGCTGCGCCACCGGCTCCGCTACGTGGTCCAGCTGCTCCAGCACCACGCAGACGCCTGAGCTGCTGCTACCGGCCTCACTGAACTATGGATGCCTGGGAGACATGTTGCACCCCCCTGCCCCACCCCCACCAACAATGTAGTGGACTGATTCTCTAAGGGACGGGGGGGTTTATGTTGGGTTTTGTTTCTAAAGGCAGTGGATCGGGACCTCAACTGTGTTTTTTTTTTGTTGTTTTTTTTCCCTCACAATATGCTCTATCTGGACTGGTGCCTGGGAAGCGGGGCAATTTCTTGTTTTCCCTGGAGGGAGCATGTTGGGAGTTGTAGTCAGGAAGTGGATGCCTGTTTTATTTCATTTTTTTTTATAAAGTGGCAACCCCCTAATGAGAGGGCTTTTGTGCCTATTCAGCCTCGAAGGGTTTCCACCTGGAAGGTTTCGATGCCTACAATTAACGGGACCCCCCGGTACAGTTTTAGTCTGCCTGGAACCAAGTAGGCTGCCTGTTGGGC
>OMKX01078468.1:0-10481 GCA_900302425.1 Brosme brosme
GGCCGACCTGGACGAGGCCATCGCCCTGATCAACAACAACCCTTACGGAAACGGCACCGCCATCTTCACCAACAACGGCGCCACCGCCCGCAAATATACACACGAGGTGGACGTGGGCCAGGTAATGCAGGCCTGGTTGTCTGGTGATCTAGTCCACAGGGGTCCACAAGTGGTCCCCCAACCTCGGGGCCGGGACCCCGCTTGCACTCATGCGATGGGAGATTATTATTTCACTGTTGATATTTGCCTAGATCAAACCAACAACTGCTCTTTGGATGCTTGTATTTTGTTAAAGATGCATGGGGTTGTACCGGATGTTATATAGCGGAATAAAGTATGTCATGTTATTCCTTTTGTTTGCCATGCAGATTGGGGTGAATGTTCCTATCCCGGTCCCCCTCCCCATGTTCTCCTTCACCGGATCCAGGGGCTCGTTCAGAGGAGACACCAACTTCTATGGCAAACAGGTAAAGAAACCTACAAAAAAGCAGTATTGATCACGTGTCCAACTAAAGGCCCATACCATAATTAGGCGACTATAGCCCGCATTGTACATAAGCCGCACTTGCTAACAGCTAAGGCTTGAAGAAACAAATATAGTATATACATATATAAAATATATGTATAGGCAGCACCCGTGTAAAGCACTAGCGCTATCGAAGGGCATGCGAATAAATTGCCCAATTAGCAGCCTGTTATATTAGTAGGTAACTTGTTCAACCTGTTTGTGCCAGTGGATTACCATTTAGGCAAATATTGATCGTCTAACGTTTTTGAAAGGTATTTGTATAGAGTGTGTGTGTGTGTGTGTGTGTCGAATTATTTATATATAGGCCTTGGTCTGTATTCGCGTAATTACAGTACACCACTACACATTAAAACAAGCGGCTTACCTGCTGCCTCTGTTTGGTTGTTGCATACATCCTTTGTTCTCCTGCGTTACCAGGGCATCCAGTTCTACACCCAGATCAAGACCGTCACGTCGCAGTGGAAGGCGGAGGACGCTACCGTCACTAGCCCCGCCGTTACCATGCCAACGATGGGACGCTAAAACCTAAGCGGAAAGGCCCATGATGATGATGATAATCCAATACTAATAATACACCTGCTAATATAATGAACAACAATGCACAACTTTCAGTGACTTATATGCCTTACAATTAAAGGTTTGGTCATTTTCAACAGAAGGGGGGGAGTGGGGGGAGGGGGGTTTAAAACTATCATTACTGATAGTTTTAAACTGCTGATTATTTGATGGACGTTGTGAGTGACTTTGAAGGATGCTCTTATTTTTCCTTTATCTGGCCGAGGGTATTACACATTGAAGTGTCACTCCATTCAAACGACACTACATTTCTACCTCCTTTCTGGGGGAAAAGGACCTCTGTTGAAACGTGTGAAAATATGTACAGCATGTACATGTAAGTCTTGATCAAATCTTTTGATCCCATGGATAGTCGTGTCGTCCTCTTCCTTGAAATATTGGAGCAATCACAAAAATACTGACCGTGACAGCAAGATATTAGCTCTGCATATGTAAACAACTCGCATCAATGAAATCGCATCAATACTGACCTACCCACTGCCCAACACTCCAGGGAAATTAAATGTAGGGTTCTTTAACGGCAAACCGTCAGCATTTAGACTCTGTCCCCTGTGTATTTGAATGTTTGTCATATCGTTATCCGAACGCTTGGTAGAACATTGATGCCTTCGGTTTATGGCAATGTGTGTTTGAAGTGGAGGTTGTTACTGCACATTTTTTCGATTTGATTGAACTTGGAGACTTCTGTCTACTGTGATATTGATGTATCAATTGGGGACTGATGTCAGGGCTATATATATATTGCAAGAGGCTGTGTGGATTTACCTACTTGCAATTGCAAAGGTTTTTGACTGGGCTTTTTGTTGAATAAACGAATGCACACGGTCTTTGTACTTGTTTATGTTTTGTCATTGGGGAATATTTTTACGACCCTGCGGCTATTGAAATATATGTTAGACCATTTAAATAGCTGGATTTAAATGAATAGCCGAGCTTGAACAAAACCCGTTTTCTTTTATTTGAAGCAATGTGTGCCAGAAATTGCTGGTGGTATATTTGTATTGCATGCTATGGCTTTTGTTCGAAAGTTTTTTTCTATGTATTTTATTTTATGAACATTTAAATCATTTTTTGAAACGAAACTATGTGCTACAATAGTGGTCCATTCGTACACCACATAAAAGTGGTGCTCACTGCAGACCCATGCTGCAGACCCTAATGGGTGGAGCTTGACCTAGTCCAGCTCCACCTCGCTGGACCGAGTCAAGCTGAATGGGTTTTACCCTGGCTTATCAATTCGTTTACGGTTATGGGGAGGTTAGGTAGGGTTATGGATAGGTTTAGGGGTTATGGTAGGGTTATGGTTAGGCAGAGGGTTTCCGGTACGGATCGGGCAGTGGCTCACACGTGCGGATTCATTCGTTGTTTTCGTTTTTTCGCTATATCTATCCGTCACGACATGGGAATTTCGTTCATGCCAGATGCTTGACAAGCCAAGGTCTTCTCCGGGGCTGCAGCTAGATGCTGCTCGAACTTGCTACAAAGTTGTAATGTAAGGTCGGGTGGGGCTGGACCTGAGCCGGGGGTGCGGCTGGACCTAGAGGTGGAGCTGGACTAGACAAGCTCCACCCATTGGCTCTGCAGTGAGCTCCGTCAGTGACGTAGTTGTGCGCTCAGCGGCGGCTCAAAGCAAGTCTGCTCGCGACCTGATCATGGTGAGCATAGTTTGTAACTGTGACAAACTCTGCAAACATACCCATTCTTTTTATATTCATATTTTATACGTTTTTAGATATGATGTCTAACTTTCCTATGTACCCACAATACTGTGTGTGTGTTTGGGGGTGAGCTCTTCAAAGTTTGTTTAAGCTAAGCTATCGTTGTCATAGATACACGGTCAGTGGGCTGCTAGCTAATATTTTACTCTGTGGCTGCTACATAATGTTTCATGGGTTTCTCTGATCAGTGGTGATAAAATGAGGTCAAGGACTGAGTAATGTTATACACTAGTCAGTGATCTAAGGTTGCTCTGCCAAACTATGGTTACCCTAAGCAGATATTGGTGGTAAATGTTCATTAGAGAAATGTGTTTTTTAACTCTATTTAAAAATAGATTTACTCTCAAACAGACCGGCTTTCGGGTTAATATGGACAAGCTACCTCACATCTTGTAGTTCATGTGTCAATTCTACAATCTGAAGGAGTTGCATCTGAATATTTATCAAGGCAAATTAAAACCAAGATAATAACGGGCATATTTAATTGATTGTAGGCGTTCATATCGGTCAACATTGCGGGGTTCAACACGTAATGCAGTGCCATTAAAATTGATAGACGGCCTACTGTTAATTAGCATACAACTCACCTGTTCTCTAACAGTGTGAGCAATTTCTTGGTTCAAAATAAGCAGGCAAAAGTGATAAAAAATCACAAAGAGCAGTAATAATCGTTACTGTTGGACGAATAGAAAGCCACAGAATACATAGTGTCTAGCATTGTGTGACTGGTTCTCTTGAGTGCCTTTTATTGCCACTATATCAGCCTAGTGGTTGACCTCTGCGTTTTCTCATAAAGATCTCACATATTGGAAAGTCTTATCATTACGGTAAGGCAAGAGATATTTTTTGCTATTTTCATCAGGCCACAGTGAAGAGCACAATCCTTACTCTGAATAGTCCCTCTCGACATGATCTAATTGGGATATAGTTTAGGCTAGTTCATTAATTATATTGTAATTATGCAATGCACATGATTACGCCTACAATTAAAGTGTCCTTATGACAGCCACGCATCGCGTTTCGGCTCGCTTGCTTCACATTAAGCCAGTAGCAAACTTCTATTACGCAACTTCTAAATCAAAGTCATTATTCAGCGCTGATCGCCTTGTTCCAAAAATGAGGCCTTCAGGGCAAAAGGCTCCAGCTAGTTACAGCCAGTTACTTTAAACAAGGGCTGTACCATTCTACTCTTCCAGCTCATTTAAGCAAAGGTTTTTCCCTTATAAGCAAATGAGCTCTGTTACATTTTGTGTTCTGGAAAGGTATCATGTGATTATGTATTTGTTGCCTCATATCTTGGTCTACCAGCATCAACTCAACTAGTAGGTTTTCCAACATGGATCTTGTTAAAATGATTGACGATATATGCTTATTTTCTCAGACTTGTTGTAATGATGAGATCATATACAGGCCTCATGCTCTTGTTTACTGTGGAGGCGGCCTCCCTGATCTGCGGAAGCCTGCTCTCTTAATGGGTGTAGGAAGCCCTGACTAAATGCCAACGTCTCATATCAGCTAAATTAACTACGTTGTATTAATATCAAACCTTGAATTGCAAGGGGTACTTTTCCATAAAAGTCACTTAACACATGTACTCCTCAATTAGAGTATGGCTTGATGTACTTGGAAGCCAAATTATTGTTGAGTGCAGTTATTATTAATTTAGCAGCATATTTTTACAAAGCAAATGACAGTGATTTTTTAAAATGTTTTGTCAGTAATGAGCTGGGAGGGGAGTCTCTCTATGGTGAGACATTGGGTGTACATGATTCTAATAGGGAAACATCGTGGACACTAAAAAATAAGAAAACATAGGGTAGGGGGTGTGAGCATTGTGGAGAGTTTAGGATTGGCCAGGGCTGAAGTCAGCCATGGCGGGAGTGACAATGTTAACTTGCACTACACTGTGGAGAAGAATGGATACGTCTGCAAGGCTGCAAGACGGCCAAAGGAATTTGCAGGAATTTACAAAACAAAGAAGCTTGGCCCCAACACCAGACTTTGTGGCTCCAGTGGCAATGCGAATGCAAACTACCCTAACGCCTTTAAATAAGAGAGATGAAGGGAGGTATCTCTAGATGTAAAGTAGAATGTATACAAAGGCCTTTACGATTGATTAGTAATGATATGAACAAGGTTTATATCATTTGTATATATTTTATAGAAACACTACGATTAATAATTCCACGACAATCATAGATTACAATGTTGAGACTGAAACGTGAGCATAATTAGTCCTGATGGGGTCATGTCTGTGCCTCTCTCAGCAGATTGCAGTGAAGTAGTTTACTGTGGTTGGCTAGAGTGACTACAAAGGGTGTGCCGGGGATAGGTTGGTGGTATTGACCTCAACATAATTGCTCCCCATTACCTCTGTGCGTGTGTTAGCCCCGCCCCTTCAGAGAGCTTTCCAGGTGCACCACAACAAGTGTGTAGTGTGGAAGATCGCAGGTGTGTCCACCATAGCCTTTAACACAACCATTGAGGCATCGCCGCGCTAGGAACTGAACTTTGTGTCGTCTCGTGTGGCACGCCAGAGCGAGGATGAGGTCCGACGCTGTGCCACCGCTGTTCCTGCTGGTCCTGCTGGCGGGGCCGTGTCACGCCCAGACGGGACGGGCCTCTGACCAGGACGCCGCCTACGGCAGCGCAGCCGGCTTCTTAATGAGCCTGAGCCGACCGGCCAACTCCAGCCGCATCTTCTACGGCGTGATGTTCGACGCAGGAAGCACGGGCACCCGCATTCACGTCTACACCTTCATCCAGCAGGAAGCAGGTAGGCCTGCCGCCATTGTTCCTCAAACGTATTCAAAAAATGATTGTATTGACTAAAACAAGACAACCGGCTGTTGTTCTTGTGTCAGCGCGGTTTTACTTTGTGGACACGTTACGTCACATTTTTGTAGTTCAGCATCTGTGATTTAGCGGGCGGGTCCGACAGGCCTCCAGTCTCGAGCCGCGACGTCTGACTTTGAACTAAAACACACACTGGTCGATGATGAGACAGAGTAGACAGAGAGAGCAACAACAACGCTAGATTCTCCACAACACTTAACGCAGCACCGGAGGAGACGGGAGAACTGCAGCACTAATTGGCAGGCGGTTATGTTTCGGGGGCTTCAAAATATTCTTTCTTCACTTTTTCATCTTCTCTCACACTCTCTCTCTCACACCCTCTCTCGCGCACTCTGACACCTCTGTAGAAGCTGCTAATTTTAATCCTAGAGAGCATATGTTGAAAATTATGTTTGTATTCATTAGCATTTCGTTGCTTCTGTTCCTTCCTGTGTGTCTTCACTCCTCAAGAGCTGCCTGTGCTGGACAATGAGATGTTCCATTCCATAAAGCCGGGCCTGTCTGCTTATGCTGACTCTCCAGAAACGGTGAGTGGGTCGTCAAATCTGATCGATACTATTGATCTGAAATAATACAGACAAAATAAAGAGCCCACTGCCTCTACACCGTGTAAAGAAATACTTTTCAGAGACTCGCTTTGACGATTGAAAAAAGGTTTGCAAGTGAAAATACGTAAGTGAGTTTCAAGGGTTTTGAAAAAACAAGAAGTTTGACGGGCAGTACAAGTATCGACAAACGCGTTAGGCCTTAAGTGTTTATGTTTCTATCAACATTTTTTCAAAATCGGATGATTTTATGGTAGTCCATTTCTTTCACTCCTTATTTGTCATTTTTATACAAAATGCTTATGGACAGATTTATTACAGTGTATTCACCAATGTTGACAACATTTCTAAACAAATATATCTTCATTTAAACCAAAAGGTATCCACATTTTAACCAAAAGTATCCACATTTTAACCAAATCGTCATTTGAATCGCATGTGGTGCCGAGCAGGCCGCCCACACGGTGAAGATGCTTCTGAAGGTGGCCAAAAAGACGGTCCCTCGGCTGGAGTGGAAGAGGACCCCGGTGATCCTGAGGGCTACAGCGGGCCTCCGGCTCCTGGCCCCTGAGAAAGCCCAGGCCCTCCTCGAGCAGGTATAGGAGCAGAAACGATAGAACTGGGCAGCGGTGTCTCGGCCTGTTAGTGGGGAGAACCAAAGACAAGGAGAGTGCTGGTGTTTAGCCAAGCGTGGCAAGGGGAGCGAGGAGAGAGGAGGTGAGAGGAGGGGAGCGGAGAGTTTGTCTGAATCGTTCTGACAGGTTCTTCTGAGGTAGGAGTTAGCGAAAGCGTTGGTGATGGTAGCGGGGGTGGAGGGAGAGCGTAGTGCAGAGGGCTGCTGCGCACAGAGGGGAAACCGGGCTCCAAAAGGGCGGGCCCTAGGGCATCATGGGAGATGAGAGGTATTTTTTAATATAAATCATATCTGCAAGGGAGAATTAATTAATTCTCCCTCCCTGGCGAAGAAGATACCTCGAGCCGGGCTACCATTAGAGATAACTAATCAAATATGACGGATAAGGCTGCTCCCTTCCTCCCCTTTTTATACATCTCTTCTCACATCGCTTCTTTTTTGTTTCCTCCCTTTTCTTACCATCACTCCTCCGCAATTCTGCTCCCCCCCACCCCCTCTTTACTATTTAGTCATCTTAAGAAAACCCTTATCCAGGGCCAATGACAGTGAATTCAAGATGTCATTAAGGAGACGGTAGGGGGTGAGGGCCATCTTGATCAGGGATGCCTTCATGGCAGACTGTCGTGTGGACATTGGGGTTCAATCCCAGATCCTTTCAGCCGGTAGTCCACAAACCCTAACCATCAAACCGTCTGTCGGTCGTCTCCCTCCAGGTGGAGGAAGTGTTGGAGGACTCTCCGTTTTTGCTGCCTGATGACGGCGTGAGCATCATGAAGGGCACCAGCGAAGGTGAAGTCTCCCACCGACGCCAGCGATCCTCCTCCCTTTGGGACTTTGTCTTTCCCTTCCATTTTTGTACGGCGCTACGCAATTTAATTCCCGCTTGTTTAGCGAAGACGGGCTTCACGGAAATCGCAGGGGGATTATTGCCTTCTTTCGGAATAACGATTAGGGGGAAGATGTGAGTTTGTCGGCTTGCAGAGTTGTTGTGATGACCTACTCAAGGCTGTAATTATGTCTTTTTCGGAGGTTGTGCCACAGTGTAATTTATTTGTCAGCGCTTTTCCGAAACATTTTGCGAGGTCGAGTGTCTGCGCTCGTTCAAGGGCTTGTGTTGTACACAATAATTATTATACTCAAGATGATGTTGTGCTGGTTCAGTAGCTTATGGTGACCGGAATGTGCTTGTGTGTTCATCCTGAAATTACTTTGTTTCTGTTGGGTCTGTTTGTTTTGCTCTGCCTCATACAATAGGAGTGCTGGCCTGGATTACCATCAACTTTCTGACAGGTGGGTTTGAAGAAGACATTTTAAAGGCCCCTGCCACCACAATCCACAGAAACACAGGTTTCTACTACATTAGTACATTCTGAGTTGAATTACCATCAGAAAAATTGGACGTATGAACATTGGATTTTCAGCTGTCTATCCCAATGCAAAAATGCATGGCAAGCCCTCCCCTGAAACACAATGTTTTTTTAACTGTACGTGTCCACGTCAGTATGCACATGTCCATATCAACCAATAAGGTTCTGCCAAGCCATGGCGACGCTGCTGATTATAAGGTAATCAAACAAAACAAACCAGTCAACATTTGGCGGTCAAAGGCGACCAGATTGTAAAAAGAAAAGACACGTAAAGAAGAAGAAATATTATTTTTTGTCAGATCTAGTGTTAGCATCGCGATTAGCAATCTTTTAATCAATTTATGTTACTTATATTAATTACATTTAGCACACATGGCAAATACCATGTAATGTGTGTTCTTAAAATATACAACAAACCAGACGGGAGTTGAACTGGTCTTTCAGAAAATGTTGGCATTATTTAATCTAGAGAGTTTGTATTGTGCACTGCTGTTTATGCCTTGAATAGTTTTTGAATAAATACAGCATGAAATATAACCATTGGCAAGGCCCAAGTCTAGGCGATCTATTACAATTGCAGATGCACAGACACCGATTGATTTTCCTGACTTTTTGATTCTGCTCACTTCCCACTCTTGCACTCTTGGGTGCCTGCCAGTACAGATTTGTATCCCCCCAAACATAAAAGAGTTGAGATAAATTACACAATCAATACCTGTGCATGTCTATAAAGATAATTCTAGAAGCTTATATTCCATTGCACATTCATCATCTTCCTATCATGTGTGACATCAAAGTGAGTCCCACCATATTGTGAATTCCGGCATTCCTGTAAAACCATTGAAAGGACTAATAGGATACAGTTCCGCTCGTCTACAGTTTCCCCTTATATTTCTCTCTCCTTTCATACATAGTTCCAACAGCAGGGCCCGTATCTCCATAAGATCAGAGCATGTCTCTCTAACTAGACGGTAGACGCCAGCCCCCCTCTCGTGCAGAGGGGCCACGGTAAAGAGTAGATCTTTTTCTAGGTCACCTGTACGCAAACACTAAGAACACCGTGGGAATCCTGGATCTTGGGGGAGGATCCACTCAGATCACTTTCCTGCCAAATCTCCGGGTAGGCAGTTGGCATATTGTGTATATAACAGGTTTATTTTAAGATTGGTGTTGATTTGAAGACCATTGATGAGCAGTAGTTTACCCGCTGTGTGTGTTGGATGCAGAAGACCATTGAAAGCTCGCCCGGTGTCGACTTTGTCGCCCAATTCGAGGTGTTCAACTCGTCGCACCAACTGTACAGTCACAGGTATGTTCTGGTAGTTGATGCCGATGCAGGGTGCACTCAAGACATGTTTCTATATCCGTTTGGCCTTCTGTCCCACTTTTCAGCTTCATTGAAGACTAAATACATACTTGAACGCTGTTGACATACAACCGTGTCCGTCAGTCCATGATTAAAATAGATAACCAGAAGTGGCCAAGATATCAGTTCCATCTCTCTTTTCACAGCCAACCAGTTGGATCACATGTACAATTTGAAAACAGTCTCTATTCGGAGCCAACTGACCCAGTTCCCTGCACTAGTTTCAGCAACAAAAAAAAAAACTCCCAACAGTTTCCAATAGTCCTGCTGTTTGAAAATATCTCATTTTATCTTGCAAAACGTAATCGGTTTGTGTATGCATCCAGAACGTGGACGTGTGTATCGTAGCGTGCCCAGATCTGTGCTTGTCCGGCCTACTTTTGGAAGGGGCCGCAAGCAGGGGTTAAATTGGGCCGGGGCTATACGGGGCTCAGCCCCGGCACATAAGGGCTCAGCACCGGCACATAAGCCTGCCTGCTCGTTTGCGGAGGAGCCTGCTTGCTGTCAGTTGCCTACTGGAAATGTCACACAACATTTGTTGAAAGTAATGCGTTTGAAAATATGATACTTCTGACCAGGCGCGTCGTTAGACCTGGGCATTCGAGGCTATAGCCCCGGATCTTTTGGGAATAGCCCCGGATCTCTGTGCCGTCAAATAAAAAGAAACACTCTCTCCCAACTCTGTCACTTCCCTCGTTGTCAAAATCCTCCTGTCGTAGCGATCTCGCCTCGCTCCAAAACAAATCAACAATAAACGCACGTGTATGTCTGATTGATTGACGTGATTTTCGGCGAACCACACAACATTTGGGTGGTCACATGGTTTTAAAAAATCAACAAGACCCACCTCATGTGTATCTGAACCAATGACAGTGTATTCTATGCTGCAC